>VOPJ01001307.1:0-44503 GCA_014673585.1 Semibalanus balanoides
GCACAGAAAAGCTACAGGACTGTCAGTTTAACCTGACACAGGAAAGCTATAGAACGGTCAGGACGGTACAGAAAGCTACAGGACGGTACAGAAAGCTACAGGACGGTACAGAAAGCTACAGGACAGGAAAGCTACAGAATCCAGCACAGAAAAGTTACAGGGCGGTTAGTTCTATCCGTTACAGAAAAGCTTCAAGACAGCCAGTTTAACCCATCTCAGAATCGCTACGGGGTGGCCAGTTTGATCCATCTCAGAATCGCTACGGGGCGGCCAGTTTGATCTGGCACAGATAATGGTACGGCCTGTGGCATGGGTCATCATTCCACTTCAGCAGACGGTGGGGCAGCCGCGACGGCCCGTGAATGTGCACACAGTCCTCCACTCCGGCGCCGCTGTTGCTGGGCTCGCCTGGTGCCCAGTCGGTGACATCCAGCGGACTCCCGTCTACCCATCCGAACGCGCCGCGGCTGCTGCCGGTGCGCGCCAGGCCTATCCACATGAACGGCGGGTCGGACTCGGTGAGCATCTCGATGATGAACTCGATGTTGTCGCTGTGGACGGAGGCGAGGCGCGCGCGCTGGTCGAGCCGGGCGCAGCCCTGGTGCGCTGCGAGCCACGAGCTGGTCTCTGCCGGCATGTGGTAGCAGCTGTCGCCGTACTGGCTCCAGAAGTCGGGACAGGAGGGCGGCGGCGGCGACGGCGGTGGCGTCTCGAGCAGTCCCTTCAGCTCAGCCACCTGTTGTTGGAGTCGGGCGATTGGCGTGCTGATTTTGTCTGTCACGCTCTCCAGGCAGGCGCCGGCCAGGCCTTCCACTAGGTCCACGTACTGGCTGGCGGCGGAGGGACCGCCGCAGCTGGCCAGCAGAAGAACGCAGAACAGCGCCGAGCGAGGCATCCTGGAGCCGCGCACTGTCTTACAGCTCAGTCACCGCGAGACTGTGGGTCGAGAGCTCCGGCAGCTGGGCAGCGGGGCAGACCCCTGGCCAGACGATGCTGCTGACTGGACTTCTGTCTGTTTATCAGAGCAAGTGCTCTGGAGTGCGCGGGCTAATGTAAATAGTGATCTTGCAAGCATGCTGATGTGGGGTGGAAATGTCATGGTTGCAGATAAGTTACAGGAATGAAATCAGATACTTGTCTGGCATTTGATTAACATTTGCCCTCGTTAGTAAATGATACCTTTGCTGGAAAAGTCCGCGGTCGTCTGCTCTGCCATCACAGTTCGTATTATTAATAATATCTTCAATGGTACTAATTGAGATGGCAGTTTTGTCTAGGTTGTATTTGAGCGTATCGAGCAACTTTAACTTACCCGCGACTGCAGGGGTTCGCGCCGAACACGAACATGCAGGGGCGGGTTGATTCCGCCCCCGTGAGATTCTCCAAAATTACGCAACGTAGCGACAAGCGAAAAAACGGCATTGGATAGCTCTAGGCAAGCTCTATCGAAAGTATTTCAGTCTTTTCTTGAATCAGGTCACAATTAGTCACCAGTGGTCACCAAAGGTCAGAATTTTCCGCGTTTTAGGATCTTTTAGGGCTCTTTCCAGAAACCCCCAATTATCTCGCAAACTCATGATAGCTAGGACAAAAAACGATTATAGAGGTAACTATAGCTATGAAATTGCAATCGCATGATGGTCTCAAAATGATCTCAGATTAATAGTTTAGGCTCCAGAGGTCCATGAAAGGTCAAAAATACTATTTTTAGCAAAACAGTTTTTCGTGATAGCATGTCACCTGAGAAAATAGGAAAACATTTTGACGCCATCGTGTTTGTCTCATTGATGCGCCTTTGAAAACATATATACGGTGAACCTTGTAAGTCAACTTCAAAATTTGACCTCAGGTTCAAGGTCAATTGCGTCACCCAGGGTAGGTCATGTTGCATATGGGCCAACGCGTCCAGACGAGACGATAACACATTGCGTGTCAACCTAATCGTCTCTATCTCTTTTATATCAAGAGTTATTAGCAAATCGATTGTTATACTCAGATGACCTCAGAGATGACTTGTAGAAATCACTAAGCCAGCAATGCACCTTGATCATTTAGAATAGCAAAATAACATGATCTGAAAGAATTAGCCTGCATCCAATGCATTTATATTTCTGAAAGGGAACATTTGTTTATTTTCGCCCATTCACTTATAAGGGGAGTTCAGGAAATTGACCTGACCTTGGTCACCAATACGAAAAATTCGAGATATACGAATTGTAGGTACTGATATTCTTATGAAATCTGCAAGTTTCAAAACTTCGAAAAAAGACGGTGGCTTTGGCACGAACGCCAAACATTTTGAAGGTGAGGTCACTTAACATGGACTGTGACTGACACTGAGATGACCTCAAAGTCAAAACTTTTCAAAGTGTTTTTTCTGGCGTAATATTATGCCCAAATAGTGTGTAGCAAAAATTTGGCGGCGCTGCGCGCCCGCCGTTTTTCCGCTACTCCTGAAAAAACCTGAGGGGGGGCGGAAAATCAACCCCCCTTGCAGGCGCGGTGTTAAGCTGAATATGAAACGCAGCATATCATTTTTGCGTCTCGCAGAGGCAAATTGCGTCTTACGCAAGCAATGAATTCGGGTCTTGCAGTCCTGGGTCCGTCTCGGCTCTCGATAGAATCTCTGTCATTCGCTCGCAAATCGTGCCGAAAGGTGTAGTTCAGTTCAACACTCTCGCGCCAGAGATAGAGACCGCGATTTCAGGAGTGAGATCTTGGCCGCGAGTCCGCAGCGGAGACGCGAGATCGAGTACGAGCGAAAGTGCTGCGTGTATTTCAATGGGAGTTTGCGAGACGCATTTGTACGCGAGAGTGCTGTGTTCAGCCTTTACACACAACAATGAAAAACGAGAGTGTCGAGTGTGCTCGTTGTTCGGAAATTGTGGACGTGTTACGCCATCTGATGACGTTTATGTTTCCCCATGTCATAATATCGCACTGAAGACGCGCGAGGCAGAGGCTGGCAGACATCTGATGGACCTTGTCGAACAGCCTACGCTGCAATGTATGTGCTCCGTGGGCTGGCGCCGCCTTGCAGGTCTCTGGCGCGTCATAATGTATGTGGCGCGTTGTCGGTTGATTCACTCACAACACCATTGTTTCATTGTGCTTGCTCTACGTCCAAATAATACGAAAATGACTGTATTTCTTTGCCCGTCTCTTTTGTGTAGTTGATTGCGGCGTTAAGGGTGCGCCGACCACCTTTTGTCAATTTTGCGCTATAATTTCCGTATCTCTCTCTCTGTGTTACTCTATGTCGTTGCAACTCATCCAGCTCGACAACGCATCCAATAAGACCCTACGGTATGTCTAAGCTTGTTTATTACATGTTATTAAAGTTTTACGACGGCTCACCGACGTACATTGACGATCGCCAGTCTACCACTTATATAGGGGGCCTGTCGGGGTACACTATCTAACCTTGGTGCTGGGCTTGTGGACCAAGGAAAGATATCTCTCTGCCGCTTACTTTGGCAGGGTATCGTGTTGGGTGTATCGTTGAGAATACGTGACCTCTGTGACGGTGACCGCCTCCCCAGCCCCGCATGTGACCCGATCCTAGACGTGTCTGTGTGTCGTCATAGGTGGTGTGTCGTCGAGTGTCTGTGACTTGTGCCACTGTGTGACCTTCAATCCCCCCTGTCCCCAGCCGCGGCTGCCAGCAGTTGTACCTGACCACGCACGACCAGCAGCAGTTCTACGCCCGACTGGGCTACACCTTCTGTGCCCCGGTCCAGACGTTCGGAGGAAGCCGCCGGCTGCTCAATGTGAGAACTTTGCCGACTTTGCCGAGTTTGGATATGTACAGCCGGTCTGTTATGCATCTTCCCTGTTTTAGTTTCAAAAACTCAACTAATTTCACTTATGTGTACATTAAGGACTGATTTAAGGTAACATGTTGTACCTTCTAGGTAGGTTTTCAAGTTTCTAAAATTCATCTAATTTCTCTTCTGTGTACACGAAGGACTGATACAAGGGAACATGTGGTACCTGCCTAGATAGGTAGTAGGTACAACATGTTCCCTTAAATCATTCATTCATGTACAATTGTACAGTGTACAGTTGTACACATAAGAGAAATACGATGTTTTATAAACTACAAAAGGGAAGATACAAAGGGTCTGTTCCAGTCGCACTTCTAACCTCCTCAAAGCTGCTCCCACTTGGTCCAGTAGTACTGTTTTAACACAGGAGCAGTGCAAGACAACTTATTAATATATAGTATTATATATAATATATATATATAAATATATTATATTATATATATCTATAGTAATATATATATATATAATATACTATATATATATATATATGATTAGAGATGCAAGTTTCAGGACAGAAGCCGGCGCCGAGGCCAAACTCGGGCCCCGGCGGCCTGAAGCTGTGTCTGACCTTAGACTTGCCGGGCTCATGCCGGGCTCAAACACAGTTCGGGGTTAAAATATCGTTCATTGGATAATGTAGTAGACGTGCTGATTGCTGGTTGCCCTGGGCCTGGCGGGTGCTGCCACATGTGGCGGGCTTGATGCCCGGTCTTACTCATTTTATGAGCGGTGGCGGTGGCGGTGCCGGTTTCCTCGTTTTTAGAAAACATTTTTGCATCTCTAAATATATATATATATATTATTAATTATAATATATATATATTATATATATATATATATTATATTATAATATATATATATATATAATCGTATATATAATATAATAAATATATATATATAAACATGTGTTACACTTTGTTGCCAGCATTAAACCGCTGTGAAATGAAACGTAGCCTGTATCATGTTTCAGACTGCAGGTGGATCGTCCCAGCGCTCCAACTCCCCCGTCCAGCGGCCGATAACGAACGGCCTTAGTGTCACCGCCCCGCCATCACCCCAGACACAAAGCCCGGGGGATGGCGGGGTCGGCCGGGACACGGCTGGGACTGGCTCCCCTCCTCCCACCGTCCGCGACCACGTCATCACAATCCCAAACCACTTATCACGCTCACACCGCCCGCCTCCGCCGGGGAATGGTCATCAAGCGCAGAAGGACTTCATGATGAAGATGCTATGACGGTCGGACGCGGCGCAATGCCGATCAATTGGCGCCACCATCGGCTCTTAGGCTTCGTTCGGGGCTGCTCGTGCTCAACGCTGATATGCTTTCTTCGTCTGCTTCCTGAGGGGGAAGAGTTTGAAGCTGTTTTGTTGAATAATATTTTCACCCATTGCCAAAGATGTCAGGTGATTGAGCCTGGCTTTTAGGAGTTGTCAGGCTGATGTTTTCTAGTCTTGCGTCTGGTTGCTGTTACTGAAGCTGGTGTCGCTGTGGCCTGCGCAATCATGAGGTTTATAACGGCATGGATGGACGCATTTGAAGGAGCTACGCCAGCGCGAAGTGGCCTGCCCTTACAAGTGTGGTGGTCTCACATGTGCCAATCTTTTTGACTCAAGTTACATTTTATATTGCTTGATTGCTCAGATTTTGTACTCGATGTTATACGTGTCTTACTAGTCGTATCTTGCTAGTCATATCCCTGTGCTACCGATAAACTGGCATGCTGTTGTTGCACGGTGTACCCCCTGATTGAACGCATTGTTTTGTTACGGCTAACGAAGCCAGCGTGAATAATAACAACGCAAGCTACGCGACTGGTCTATGCAGTAATCGCCTGGGATTTTGGAGCAGCGCAACCGTTACACTGAGTGGTGGCTGTCGAGAATGTCTCTCGAAACGCCAGACCGTTCCTTCTGAGGACTCGTCTGGGAATCGAACCCGATGCCCGGCACGCGAGGCAGTGACCGGCGCCATTGTGCCAGTAATCAGATCCTCCACCAGCTGGCCGCTACCTGTTGAGGTGCGTTCGTGCACCCAGGACTGCGTTCCAGTGCTACGACCACCACAAGATGCCCACACCACACCCCTCCAAGGCTCCTTGGAACGCAGACAACCAGTTGATACGATACGTGTTATATTTGTAACAGCCAACGCCGCTGCAGTCGACATACGTCGACACAGACACAGCCTGACACACTAATTCTCACCGGGTGTGCCGACTAAAACAGCTGGCGAGCCGCCGGCAGCCCCCATTCGGCGGCCAGACGAGAGCGGTGCAGTACATACAGCCACTGTGACCGCAAACGCTAAAATCAAGCCAGAATAATGATAAAATGAACTCGTTAACTATGGGGCATGAAATGAAGGTTGACACGAAGTGCTGTGGGCTGACTTCGATGGCGTGGTGACCGTAATTTGTGCCCATGACAACATTCATCAAATCGCACCGATTATTAACAATGATCCAACAGATACGCCTATGGTTAAATGAAAACACGCCATACGATGGCCGATGCCTGAAGTCGCACGGGAGGTTATTGCCAGACTGCTCATTCCCATAATCACACCCGAAAGATACCTTCAGTTGGAATACGAGCAGTGGTAAAAGCAAGGCTCAGCCGATGTGCTTAGCAGTTGAGACGAAAAGCAATCCGCACCACCGCCAGACACATGAACACAGGCTACACCACTCCGGACACAGACGCACAGTACCGACCCGGCACCCGGCCACACTCTGTACACGGGGCGGCGGACGGCGCAGGGAGACGATACCCGACCCCGGCGAGGGGGCGCCGACTCGGGAAAGCCCTCCATGAGACACAGCTGTCTCGCTTGCCTCGCAGAGCGAGACACCCGCTCTCTTCCTCGCCCGAACCTGGCTCTGACACATTTGAGTGGCTCACATTAGCCAGGATACTGACAGACGGACCTCCCGGTACAACGGGTACCGTCCAGTACCCCGTACTGCGTACCTCCAGCCAGCGGAAGTGGCACCTCGGAACACCGTACAGCCGTACAACTCGGCGACAATAAAGGGTCTCAGTGACACTAAAGGTTGGTTTCATTACGAACAATCGGGGACATGTGGCACTGGCCAAGCAGCCGCCACACACCACGCACACACGCGCACACACGTAAAATGGCACAGCGTCAGCTGATCCCATGACCCGGATAAACGCAGGAATGTATCGTACAATGAGCACAGCCTCCGAACCACGCAGACTGACTTGCTCTGACCGGCACAGCGGGCGCCGACCAACCGACTACCTATAAAAATACGACGACGACGCCCCACTGCCGCGCCTCATAAGCGGTGATTAAACAGCCGCGGACGGTGATTCGATGAAAAGATGATGACATTATTTTGATGGAGCTGTTAACCCTCCATGGAGAGGGGTTTCTCCCTCTATGGAGCAGGGTTTCTCCCCCTGTGGAGCAGGTTTTCTCCCTCTTTGGAGCAGGTTTTCTCCCTCTATGGAGCAGGGTTTCTCCCCCTGTGGAGCAGGTTTTCTCCCTCTATGGAGCAGGGTTTCTCCCTCTGTGGAGCAGGTTTTCTTCCCTCTTTTGGAGCAGGTTTCTCCGCTCTGTGGAGCAGTTTTCTCCTCTGTGGAGCAGGTTTTTTCTCTTTTTGGAGCAGGTTTTCTCCCTCTATGGAGCAGGGTTTCTCCCTCTGTGGAGCAGGTTTTCTCCCTCTGAGGAGCAGGTTTTCTCCCTCTGTGGAGCAGGTTTTCTCCCTCTGAGGAGCAGGTTTTCTCCCTCTGTGGAGCAGGGTTTCTCCCTCTGTGGAGCAGGTTTTCTCCCTCTATGGAGCAGGTTTTCTCCCTCTGAGCGGGAGTATCGACTCGCCAACCCCGCACCTAGCCCAGAGGTGGCCTCCAAACACTGAGTCGCCCCCTCGTAACAGACATAACGAACCTCATCCCGAGAACTGCTCGACAGTCCAGCGAATTCGGCAGCCACCGTGACGGGATATGGCAGCAGAATCCCTTCACTCCTCTGTGTGCTGGTGACGGCTGCTCCATGGCTCCGGCAGGTGGCGCGGAACCGCTCTGCTGCCAGAGATCGAGCGGCGGGTACGGCTCTGGCGGCCGGCTTGACACCCGTCCGCTGGTCCAACAGGACCAGCACCTGCTGCTGCTGCTGCTGCTGCTGGGGCGCTGACGGCACACGGCCGTGTAGCACGTGCAGCAGGCGGCCCGCGTGCGAGTAGCACAGGCTGACGGCAGACACACGGCATACAGTGAGATCGCTGGCTGAGCGTTTTGTCTGGTGCTGAGCATAGCGACACACAGAAATAGTCAACACCGCAAACTACGGTAACGCAGGTTTAGGTGTGGGCAAATTAATATTCATGGCATGTCAAGACGACACAGGGACTTACTTAAGCTGGAGGCGACTGGTGTTTGCGACTAAAGTCGGCTGCGACTCAACTGCGACTCAACTGCTACTTAAAGGGACACTGCCACCTTCCCAGAAAGTTATCTCAAATGTACGCCACTTGTGGTGCTAAATATGAAGTAACTTACTGCCGAACACGATTATGACATTTGTTTTCTTAACAAACAGTGCTCAATTTAAAAAAATGCTAATACATTTGGGCTGATGACGTCATATCAAGGAATTTCGGGAAATAGAGAAAATCCTTTACGCTGCTCAAATGTATGGCTAATGTACGGCCAAATGTAAAACAAGTCGACTATCATCAACATTTAGTACAAGAGAGATGACGGACATCGGCTCCTGGTCTATGTACCGATACACTATGGACTTATTTTTTACAGATGTCAAGATCAAGCTCAAAATTTATTTGTGATTCCACCTCCGTGGTTGTCTTTAACCTTTACCATACATAATCTTCAATGCCAAGCACTCAAAATGGCTATCTCAACTTAAAGTTAATGTTAAGGTGGCAGTGTCCCTTTAACTGCGACTCAACTGCGGCTCAACTGCGACTCAACTGCGACTCAACTGCGACTCAACTGCGACTACAACAATGTTGCGCCGGCTCAACTGCGACTCATATTCAACCTGCGACTCAACTGGCGCGACTCAAACTGCGACTCACTTGCGGCTCAACTGCGCTCACTGGCCGGCTCCCAAACTGGCGACTACTGCGACTCAACTACAACTCATTAACTCCGCTGACCTGGTGACGGGCAGTTTGGCGGCGGCCGGCGGCGGCAGGAGCGGCTCGCCGACTGGCCTCAACAGCCACGTGTCCCAGAGTGTCACCGTGCCGTCCTCGTGGCCGGCAGCCACCACGTTCACAGCGCGCCCCTCCGTCAGGGCCGAGACGGTCACAGCCGTCCACCTGAGGGGCGGGTTTGGGGGTTAGTCCACGACTAGTCGGTGCAGTCGAGATTAGTTACCCTGAAAGAGAGGAAGAGGGATACAGCAGCCAGGCAGTCACAACAGTCCGGAAATCAAACGGGCGTCTGGACGTCCGATCTGCCTGCGGCTGCCCTCCGCAGCCGCTGTTCGGTCGCCATCTGAGGCGGCACCTCAGTGAATGGGATCAGTTCCTGCGGTTTGATCCGTTGCGCGCGGCCTTGATGGTGACTACTCACAGTGTGGATTTGCTTTTTGGACTCGTGTGTGTATTGTGTTTTTGACTTCTGTTGGAAGTGAATTTGTGCGCTGTGCGTTCTAGTGTCCGGACCAATTTCCTCTTAAGTTTATCTAACTGTGACGAGGAGGCAGTAATAGCTACAGGGTATAATGTTTGCGTGAATGCTTAATTAAACAAGTATAAGTATGAGGACGTGTGATCAGTCCCGTACAGCATCGTGGCATGGGCAGGTCAGCGCAGTCAAGATCAGTGCAGCATCGTCTGTCAACCGTTGCAAGCTATACGACGCAGTCAGCAGTCAGAATATAACAGCAGCAAAGCTGCCACGCCACACCATATAATTTTATATTGAAAAGCGAACAATGATGACATGACTAGAAGCATGCTACAGTTAATCGGCGCACCGGTAATAATTGCATTCACTTGCAATACACATTCACGTCATTCAGTAACTCCCACGTTCAGTAACTCGCACAGCTTATAATCAGTAAATTATTGTACCTATGAGGAAGAAATTCGTCACAGAGGGGGGTAGACAGGGTGACAAATGTCCCCCCCAACATTCTCGGATTTTAACATTACGCCTATGGACGTTGCATGGAAATAATCGACTTCAGAATCCCTCTGTCTCCCCCGGCCCTTACCCCGCCCCAACTTTCGGAAGGTGGCGGCACCCTTGCCTATGATATTTTGACATACAAGGATACGCATGGGAGATCATTACAGAATGCACACATCTGAGTCCCAGCTATTGAGCAGGTGTTATCGTCTAACCTTGAGAGGACAGCCGCGGTGGGCGGCCGTTCGTCCGTTGATGGTGATGAGCTCCAGCGTCGAGATGCGGCCGCGGCGGGGCGTCCTGCTCCCATACGCCACGGATCATGTCCCCTGCCGTCGGACTGGAGCGGCCAGCGGCGTGCACTGAGCCGGCCACAGAGAAACGCCGCACCAGCTCCAGGCTGACGGGAGGTCAGAGAGGTCACATACTGAGCCGGCCACAGAGAAACGCCGCACCAGCTCCAGGCTGACGGGAGGCAGGCGGTTAGACAAGCAGGAGGCGAGAGAGAAACAGATGAGGTTCATAATGTCCAGACTCCACGATGCATCGATACATCGGCGCCAGCTGTAGTGGTCTTCAGATTAAGTTCTCAGTACGCATAAATTTGCTTACAGATTATAGCTCACAGTCCGCACAGGTTATTATCAAGTCGTACACATCACAGTACACAGTGTTATAGTGCCCTGGTACACATCATGGACACATGAAAGGCGTACACCACCTACACGTGAACTCGGAGCACACAGTTCCCTGTCCCTGTCCCTCCTACAGTCAGTCACTCGGTCACTCTGCCCGCCACACCCCCTCTCCGGCGCGGCGTACTAACGTGTTTGTGTCCCAGATGGCCAGGTTGCCATCTCTGTCGGCCGCCACGATGACGGAGAAGTTGGAGCACAGCTCGAGGGCGGCCAGCCTGCCCAGCCCGAGTCGTACCAGTCGCACCCCCGCCGCCGCCGTCACCGGACGTGTGTCGTAAACGTGCAGAGTGCCGGACTGGAGAGCTACCCACAGACGGCCGGCAGAGAACGTACACATGTCCACCTGGCGGACAGGAGGTGAACTGTGACTGGAGAGCTACCCACAGACGGCCGGCAGAGAACGTACACATGTCCACCTGGCGGACAGGAGGTGAACTGTGATCATCATATTAAAAGGTGATTTTTAAAAAGGACATTGCCGCATGGTAAAACAAATACTACACAAATAGCAATGCGCAAAATTCATTGAGAGCCAAGGGAAGGAAAAAAAAGAGTAAACAAAACGGAAAACAAATTGGAACAATGCATGAAATTACAATCAGTTGACAGAACCATAGCTTTCACCCATATCCACTCCACTTAAGGACCCACGTCCTCTCCCCTTACCACGAGAGCTCCAACCTCTTCCCCATCTCCCCCCCGACGGCCTCTCTGACTCCCCACATGCCATCACCGCGTCATAGTTCACCTGATCTCCGGGCGGCGGCGCCACGATCGCCTGCGTCTGCTGCGCGCGGCGGAGTCGCACCAGGCCGTCCGGCTGACCCCAGTTGACCCAGCTGAGCTGATCAGCTGGCGGCGGCGGACTGAACACATGCCGCCGCGTCTGCCGCCACTGCTGGGCGCAGCAGGTGTGCGGCGGCACGGTCAGCACCGCTGACGTCGGCACCAGCTCCAGACGGCAGACGGCTGACGTCAGGGGGCGCTGCCATACCACGCCGGGGATGGCCGTACTCCGGGGAGCCGACGTTAACACGCCCAGCGCAGGCCAGAGACTGTTTCGGCAGGCCAGCGGCGGCTTGTCGGATGGACGGGCACAAGGACACTAGGTCAGGGCCAGGTCACGGTCAGGGCACAGGTCATGGTCCGCGCTGGAGGGCGGTCAGGTATGGTCCCGCGCTGGAGCGGTTCAAGGGCACAGGTCCGCGCTGGAAGGCGGTCCAGGGCACAGGTCATGGTCCGGCGCTGCGAGAGCGGTCAGGTATGGTCCGCGCTGGAGCGGTCAGGGCACATGTCCGCGCCTGGAAGGGCGGTCAGGGCACAGGTCATGGTCCCGGCGCTGGAGGGCGGTCAGGGCACAGGTATGTCCGCGCGCTGGAAGGCGGTCAGGCACCAGGTCATGGTCCGCGCTGGAGGCGGTCAGGTTTCATGGTCCGCGCGCTGGAGGCGGTCAGGGCACAGGGTCCCGCCGGTGGAGGCGTGTCAGGGCACAGGTCAATGGGTCGCGCTGGAGGCGGTCAGGGCAACAGGTCATGGGGTGCCCGCTGGAGGCGGTCAGGGCACAGTTCTAATGGTCCGGCGCTGGAGGCGGTCAGGGCGACAGGTCCGCGCTGGAGGCAAAGTCCAGGTCAGGTCCGCGCTGGAGCGGTCAGGGCACAGGTTTCATGGTCCGCGCTGGAGGCGAGTCCGAGCACTGGTTGCGCTCGCGTATCGCGCAGGTTGAAGAGCACTTATCAATAATCTGCGTTGGCGGGTGTTAGAAGAGATACCCGCTTCACGTCGACAGGGTACCGGGATAATACGGGTTTAGAAACGAGAAAATGATGTCATGCCAATGTTAAAACACAAAACGCGAGAAACGGACCTGCATGAGATTCGGTGAATTGTGATAAAACAAGAATACAGCAAACCAGACAACCTTTCTCGCGATTGGCAATGACAATCAATGCTCGCCACACTGGAAGACACCCGCTACTCATTCCCATGCCAGCATCTTCCTCTCTCAAACCTGGCTAGTTCACGTTAACAGATGCCATTACCACAGACCGAATCCGTCTCAGTGTTGATACTATCACCTCCCGGTGCCCGCTACACCCCACCGTACCTGCGTCTCACGGCGAGCCGGCGGCCGGTCCGTCACGTGGGGGTGTGACGAGCGGAACAGCTTCCGCGGCATCTGTCCGTATGTTCGCACCATCGTGAGGCGGGCCTGGCGAGCCATCGCGTCCTCATACCGGTGTACGTCATAGCCTACATACGTCTGTTGGACACAGGGGAGGAGGGGCAGCGTCAGAATGGAAGACATCGACATCACCTCTGCGTTACAACATACAGTTACGCTGCACTCTACTGCACTTTACAAACAATGTTCAAAAGTGTTTTCTGTTATGTCATCGGTCCGTTTTTCATATTATTCACTATCACTTGCAATTCAAAGCGGAAAGCTGAACATCCCAACCACCCCGCTAATTAACTGATTATGCTCTGAATAACCTCAGCAGTCAGAAGCCACTGTTCTACAGGGCCTTCCACATGTGAGTCCGGGCCTCCCACGTGTGAGTCTGGGCCTCCCACGTGTGAAGTTCCGGCCTCCCACGTGTGAGTCCGGGCCTTCCACGTATGAAGCCCGGGCTTCTTACGTGTGAAGCACGGGCCTCCCACGTGTGAAGCACGGGCCTCCCACGTGTGAGGCACGCACTCTACCACTCGCCCTTCACATCCCCCTCCTGCCGCCTCACCGCCGGGTGGAACACGTTGACAGCCTGCACGGCCGGCTGTCCGGTCTGTTTGAAGCCGAACACGAGGTCGATCCAGTGCGGCAGTTCGTGGCGCACCGCCTCCGACTCGAGCGCCTGGCGCAGCACCAGCACGAACAGACGCGCCGAGTGCTGGCACCAGTCCGGCAGGATCACAGAGTCGACCGGCTGGCCCGACTGGCGACGGCCGATCTGGAAACCTGCCGACAACAGAGAGCCGTGAGGGGTGGGGATGGGCTGTGTGGCGCAGGTTAGAAAACCCACCCTGGCTGGGTAGGCGAGTTAGCGACGAGTATATCTGGAATCACGAATGGAGCGGTGGGCAAAGAAAGAGGCCAATTTTAATGTGTACGTTTTCCATCGATACAAAATAAAAACCTGCATATTTCCGCTGAAGTGTGGACAAAAGCAAACGAGTGTAAATACGCTCCGAGCAAGACAACTGACACACAAGTCAAAACTCAGGACACTACCCGACCCCACCAGGTCAAACAAAGTCCATTTGACAGCTCATCCATGTGTCGGTGAGTCATTCACCATCCTGCCAACACCCACCCTGGCTGTTTGTGAAGAGCTCGTGCAGGAAGTAGAACTCTGGGATGAGCTCCTTGAAGTCGGTGTTGGATGCCGAGCTGGAGAGCCTCCACACCTGCTCCACAGAGTGGAACGTCCGGTCCGGAAGGTCGAAGTTGCCATCTGCCAACATCAGCCACATGCACACGTCTGACGTCACATTTGCCACGTCACACATGTAAGTTTGCGTCGGTCGACATCAAGTGATACATTTGGGCAGATACACGCTGCTGAATCTGACTGACTGGAACAAGTTAGCAGACTTCGAGTCACGAATAAACAAAGGAACTCTACCAGCCAAATTTATGTCTGGCCTCAAAAACAGTGCAAGCAAATTTCGTTACTGTGCTGGGCTTGGAATCAATACGCTCCGTAAAACTGTAAATCCATAACACGCTTCAAAAAGCACATACTGACAGGTCGACAAGCGCAACATTTCGCCAGCCTCGTCCCTCACCTTGGAACTTGAGGAAGAGTTTGGTGAACGGCGGCATCCTGACGAGGAAGTGGAGCACGATGCCCGAGTTGGAGTAGTGGGTTCCGTAATGGTACGGCCCGTCGATGCCGAGCCGCTCCGGAGAGCCGAACATCTCAGACTGAAGGTACTGTGTGACAGAGAAGACAGAGTCAGATGCCGAAGATATAAGCCGCTCCGGAGAAAGTCCGAACAACTGCCTCAGGACTGTGAATGGTACTGTGTGACAGAGCCAGAGGACAGAGATTCGAAGCAATGCCGAGCCGTCCTGGAGAGCCGATACATCTGCAGACTGAAGGTACTGTGTGACAGAGAAAAAGACAGAGTCAAGACTGCAGGTCACAGAGAGAAACACACTATACAAAGCTCTATGTACTGCCAGGTCACATGAAGAGAGTGAGAGATGAGAACGTAGAAACACAGAAGTCGACTGCAGGTCACAGAGAGAGGTAACTATCAGAGCGATAGTCGCGCGACGGCTGAAGAAGATCGCAGAGTTAGCAGGCATGACGAGGAGCATTCTCGGAACTTTGTGTAAAGACACGCCACTTACAAACCAGGACACTACACAATGTTACAAATGTAGCGCATTATATCACACACTTCTGCAACTACGTGACTAAACGGTAATAAAGTACCAAACATAAGTTTTCCTTCCCGTTCACATTGGTGATAATAATTGGTGTCCCCAAAGCGAGTACTCTCTGAGCAGCCAGCTTCTACCTGCCAGAATGATGTGAACGCGCCGCACCTTGTAACGCTCGACGTAGTAGGCCTCGCGGGTGGCATCCTGCACTCCCATTGGTCGGCGCAGGTCACGGTACACGGCAGGGTCAGCCAGGTCAAGGCCATCCGAGCTGTAGTCGCGCACCACAAACGGGAACACCGGGTACTTAAGGGCATGATCAGGATCGTGTGAAACGTTGCGTCCGGCGCCTCATTGTAGGGTGCATCAGGTACTCGACGAAGAGTCTGGAGTCAGAGAACTCTGCTGGGGGTATGACGCGGGCGAGGGGTAGTGTGGGATAGGGAGAACCACCGCGAGAGAGATACTTAGTGGCGGTTGCGTGGGACTAAAGTCCCAGGACCATTCAGTTACCTGAGTCCCAATGCCGCAAGGTAGCCTTGGAATGAGCAATGTCATTAAAACTGACTTCGAAAGTCGCTAGCTAAGACATGACTCTCGAAGTCAGGGTTAGGCAAAAGCAGTAACATGGCGATTTCAAGTATTTCAAACATTGCTACTAGCAGCAGTTACTAATTGGTCATCATGCATTATTTTAATTATTTATCACTGATAGGCGATAGGCACATTTACTTTGGAAATCGCAAGTCAAGTTACCAATTTTTGGGCAATGGCCAACGATGAAACATCCTTTAGACAAGCGAGTATGTGTCGTCAATGTGAATTACTGACCATCTCGCCAGCGCTGGGTCAGGTCAGCCAGTGAGTCTCCATCCATCAGCTGAAGGCTGGGGCAGCTGAACACCTCCGTCAGAAAACGCTCCCGCACCTGGAGGAGGGAATCAGTCCCGTGATGGGGTTACATTAGACGGATTGACTTAGGCTTAGACGAACTAGCCTTGTGAGCCACCAACACGTCAATAATGGTAACATCTTGTGATAATTAGGTAACACTGGCCGAATATTATGCATCAATGGCGATGAAAACCAAGTTGTGTCTTCTGCGTATAGAGAAAGCACTGCAATATAAAGCTACATTCGTCAGCGACCATCTTGCCCTTGCGCGAAATCATCTCTCCGGCGAATGTCCCTTACGCGAAATCATCTCTCCGGCAAATGTCCCTTACGCGAGATCATCTCTCCGGCAAATGTTTTTAATGATAAAACTACTTCCCACAACACCGACCAACACCTAACCAGGCGATACCAGCCACCTTAGCAGCTGCAGTACTCTCTTATTCAGAGCCTCGCTGCGCCCGCGACTGACCTCCGTGGACGTGAACGTGACTTGCCACCTTCCTAAAGGACGTGAACGTGATCTGACCTCCGGGAGTGAACGTGACCTGAGAGCCTCCGTGGACGTGAACGGAACTGACGCATCCGTGGAGCTAGCCCTCAGTGACTGACCTCCGTGGACCGTGAACGTGAACTGAGAACCTCCGTGGAAGCTGCGCTCCAGCAATGCAAGAGCTGTGACTCCTCGCCGTGGACGTGAACGTGACTGACCTCAACGTGGAGCTTGGCGCGTGCAAACCGCGACTAATAGACCTCCGTCGGCACGGTGAACCAGTGAGCAAGATCTCCGTTGGGAGAGCTGCGGCTTCGCGACTGCCTCCGAAATGGACCGTGAAGTGACTGAGACCTCCGTCTGAGGAACAATGTAATATGGTTATAGGAGGCTGTCTCGTGTGGAACTGACCATTCGCCGTGGTACACGGTGAACCGTGACTGACCTCCGTGGAGCTGCGCTCGCGAACTAGTCGACCCTCCGTGGGACGTGAAACGTAAGAAAATGCGACCTCCGTGAGCTGCGCTCGCGGACTGACCCTCCTACTCCGTGGACGTGAACGTGACACTGACTCCGTGGAGCTGCGCTCGCGACTGACCTCCGTGGACGTGAACGTGACTGACCTCCGTGGAGCTGCGCTCGTGACTGACCTCCGTGGACGTGAACGTGACTGACCTCCGTGGACGTGAACGTGATGAGGTGCGTGCGTCCGGTGCTCATGAACAGCTCGACGGCGCACTCCCGCAGCTCGAACCGGCGCCGGTGCAGCTCCCTGATGTCCTCACACGGCCAGCGCTGGTACCCCGAGTCAGAGGAGCCCAGCACCTGACGGGACACACACACACACATGAGTCAGTCGAGAACAAAGCGTCCCTAAAGACGAGTAATCATGAGATCACACATAGGCGTCCGATTCTCAGAAATACTAATCACTTGGATACATCACTCGCCTAGTGCACATTGAATTGCAGCTCCATGCCGAAATATCCCCCGAGCGAACAGCTCCATACATCAAGATGTGACAGTCTGTCCAACATCACTGATCATTGACCATTGTACCGACCCAAGGGCTAAAACACAGTATCGCGCTGCGCAAAGACTGTATTTCAGCCTTAGCAGTTACCGAGACGTTTCTGTACAGTAGCACGTCATCACGGCCTGTAGGTCAATCATTGACCGGCATCGGGTACTGACTCAATGCCCGATGGTGGCGGGGCGGAGGGGAGACTCTACTCACCAGGCTGGCGGTCACTAACCACCGGCGAAGCGGAGGGGAGACTCTACTCNGAGGATCTCCCCGGGTACGCCGCCGTCCAGAACGATCACCTCACAGGGCGTCATGTACCTGAGGTGGAGGTCAGCCGTCAGGTCAAGTTTAAGGTCAGGTTCAGAGTTGATCGCCTGAAAAGCAGGTCAGCTTTAGGCTGAGAAAGCGCTTACTATACAACCGCCGGGTAAGTCGGATTGGTGAACAGACCAAGCGACGCCAGTCGCCACGACTTTCCTTCAGGCGCTCAACTTTCTTTCATGAAAACATATATCTTTTATCATTTCCACGTTTATACCGAAATTTATCCTTTGTAACACCAGATCCATCGCGGCACCCCGCACTAGTATCGGATAGAACCGATGGCCACGACACAAGTCTCCAAGGGGTGGACAGGCAGCGGCGGAGGGGGGGGCAGGTGGAGACAGGGTTGATCACCAGTCAGGCGAGAGCAGGGGGGCAGGGTTGATCACCAGCCAAGCGAGGGCAGGGGGCAGGGGGGCAGGGTGATCACCAGTCAGGTGAGAACAGGGTGGCAGCTCCAGAACTGCGGGGGGTAGGTCGGTGTCACCGGGACTGACCTGACGCGGTCCGTGTGGAACTGCTCGATGTACTGTGACGACACCTCAGCAGCCCCGCTCGAGAGAAGGTAGGACAGCGGCGCCGGCAGACGGTCACTCTCTGAAACACACGTCACATACATACTCAGTCACATACACAGTCACATATAACGGCGTCAGCGATCAATCCGCTCTCAATCTCAAACAATCCCAGCTTAACCAATAACAAAATCCCTGAAGCTCCTCGGAAGACTGCAGATACTTCAGAAAACTGTCAAGAAAATTTTTATATCGATTAGCTGGATTAACAGGGTTATATTGTGGATTTATAATATAACAACACTAATTAACATTCATTGCGTATAGTCTCGTAGTCATGTCAGTTCCTACCGAGACAAGGCGCCACGTTCTGCTTGAAAAAGCGTGAGGCGAGGTTCAGCTTCGTCTTCCGCAGCCGGTTCCGCTGTCTTAGATATCCCTCGGTGGGGTCCAGCTCCCAGAAACTGCAGCGCATGAGAAAGTCAAGTCAGAAAGTCAGAAAACTAGAGCGGAAGTCAAGCTATCTTAAATAGCCCTCGGTGGATCCAGCTTCCAGAAAATGCCACCAGTGGTCAGGGCGGAAGTTCAAAAGAACGAAAGCAAACGTTGTGAGAAGACAAAACAAATAAACACATTCACAACGGATGGGCAGACGCCAGTAGAGTACTAACGGAAAAATCGAGACTATCAGAAAACACCAGCTATGGACATAATAAAATTTGTATATTAGAAACCCAACAATAATATAAAACATCGCTGTAAGTTAATATATCACCAAAGATCTGTTCTCAGAGCATGATATTATAGGCCATGGCATTATAATTTTCTAAAGAAAATAACAAACCATTTAGCAACAATTTATGTATCAACTGTGAGTTGACGGAAAGAAACGCGGTTGGAAAACCGAGTGTAAACGGGAGACAAGGCGTGATGACCCGTCCGGAGGTCACGGGGTCAGCCAGTGAGGTCAGGCCAGTTGGCGGGAGCCAGTACTGACCTGTGTTGCGCCTGAGGCGGTGCCCAGGGCGCCCCCTCGTCTGCCATCTGTTTGATCACCTGGCGCCAGGCGGATTCGACGCGCGAGTCTAGCATGGCGGAGGCTCTCAGCACCTGACGATCACACACAGACAGACAGACATGAACACAGTCAGAACGAGAACAGTGGATCATATATCGGACAGGGACAAATCGCGTATCGTAGCAGGCCGAATGAAGAATCACGGTTAATGTGATAGAAAGAACAACACAATTATTTGAAGAATGAGTGACAAAGCAACCCTTGCAGCAACGCCGAAACCATCTGTATAACCGAAACATAAACGGGCCCAAGAAGAGCACAGGCCAGCATTTCTTAGCATCTGGGTACAAATACAGAATCGAGCAACTCCCTTGATGACTAGGGTTATCAGGAACGCCAGCTACATAATACATTTTCCCGCACCGGAAATCCCGGGCCTCAGGTAAGAGCCGTGTATCCTAGCCACTAAACCATGCGGGAGTTAAACCAAACCTAAAAACCACTCCAGCCAGAGCCTGACCACTCGCAAGCAGACCTGAGTACTCCAATGGGCCACCACCACCGCCAACAGACGTGCCACGATACCCTATGAACCGCATGTCCAGCGCGCCCTGCGGATATCACTTCACACGGTCCAAGGAGACTGGCCCGGTGGGCGACACTTTCCATAGAGACGCAGGAGGTGGCCAGGAGCCCGGCAGCACCAGCTCACCTGCAGGTGCGCCCGGCGGGCCTCGTTCTGGTGACCTGTGGTGACCTCCGTGGCGCGGTGAGCCGCCTCGCACACACGGTGATAGTGCGTCTCGAAACACTGCATCGGCCTGGAGGAGACAGAGGGGTGTCAGCGGGGAGGGGGGGGGGGGGAGATGGATGGGGGAGGCTTTGAAACAGTGGCGAGGGATGAATCGGCACACCCAGAGTAAGTGAGCTGAACCTCCTCAGCTGGACTCTCTAGTATCGGTAACGACTAACTCCTCTACTGCCAACCCGCATGTTTCTACAGTACAAATAAGTTAACTGTCGTACATTACAACCCGTCGCTGTCGAATACATACAATGAACGTTTAAGCAAAATTGATAACATCCCGGCCAGCAGACCTCCTGTCTCGACTTCCGACCAGTCAGCGCCAGTGGCCTTACTTTTTCTCGGCGGCCACGAGGTTTTTCCTCCAGTCCCTGCGTCGTTCGGCGCGGTCCTGGCGCCACAGCTTGATCGTGTTCTCCACCACGGTCCACTGGGCGCCCTTCTGCAGGTGGCACGGGCAGTCATCAGACACCATGCTTGGAATGACCAGCCGTAATGGCTTACAAGCTTGAGAAATCCTAGCTCCCTTGCATCTTTGCGTAACTTCTAGGCAAGCAAAGGCTTACTAACGTAGGCGTACTTACAGGCAAAGCCGTAACGTTAACCATGCGACAATATTATAATTTGAAATACAATGGAAACAACACAAACAAAACAAAATAAAATATTGAAAAGGTACAGTGACGAAATACTCCTGCACTGGGCAGACTTTCCCCTCTATGACTTTGCCAAACAAACCCTAACCCGAAAGGCGGCAGCCTTGCACAAGAGTGTTTCAATTCTCACTACAGAACTGAACGACCCGAGTCTCCAACAGACTACCCACATCCCGGTCTGCAGTGTCGCCTCAGCCTCACCTCTTTTGGGCGGCCGGTGGCGGCAGAGGGCAGGCCGTTCCGCTCCAGCGCCTCAGCCACCACACTAAGCGCGCCGTACCGGCCAGAAGTGGCCACCGACCCCAGCCGCTCGGACAAGCCGGCTGCGGCGCCTCCGGACGGGGCCGGACCAGCAGGGCTGGGTCAGTTCGGCGGCAGACTGAGGCAGTGAGCCTGAAGCCGTTGCTGACGGAGGCGGCGGCGGCGGCGGCGGCGGCCGGCGGGGATGGTGACTGAAGGTAGAGGAGCTCGGGCCAGTGGCGAGGAGGCGCGGCGGCAGGGGCGGGGCGGCGGCGATGGTTGACTGAGGTAGAGGAGCTCGAGCCAGTGGCGAGGAGGGCCGCGGCGGCGGGGGCGGCGGCGGTGTCTGCCAGAGGCTGCGAGTGGTCCTCCGGCGCCGAGTTGATGGAGCCCGAGTTGGACTCGACTGTAGAGGCCGGATCTGAGCTGCGGTCCGAGGAGTACATGAGCTCGTGGAAGAACAGGCTGAACTGGTACGCCTGCAGATAGGAGGAGAAAGGCGCCAGGTCAGCTGATGTGGGCGCACACGATCCCGCATAGAACGCCATAACTGTACACCCGGCCTACGGTTGTTCACACTTAGATTACACAAAACGCCAGAGTGCACTAAATTGCAAAAAGGAATTAAAACACAACAACTCACAGCAATACATTACTACCTAATTATGAAGCCCTACACAGCTTCAAACGAGTTGAAGAGAAGGTAGTCTGGACGCCGGTCGGACTGACAGCATCGCCAGATTACCTAACGCCGGTCACAAGCCGCGCCTGGCCGGGCTAGGCTCACTAAACTCACTACCAACCCAGTCAGTTGGAACGTGTCTGTCTGTATGTCTGCCGTTCCACAGTTACGGGGAGGGGACGCCCGTACCTTGGCTGGTGGTGGTGGTGAGCAGAGCCGCCTGCAGCACGGCGTCAGTTTACGGGAGTTTACGGGAGTTACGGAGACGCCGTACCTTGCTGGTGTGTGAGCAGAGCCGCCTGCAGCACGGCGTCAGTTACGGAGTTACGGGAGTTACGGTTAGACGCCCGACCTTGCTGTGTGGTGGTTGAGCAGAGCCGCCTGCAGCACAAGGCGTCAGTACGGGAGTACGGGAGTATACGGAGACGGCTTACCTTGCTGGTGGTTGTGAGCAGAGCCGCCTGCAGCACGGCGTCAGTTACGGAGTTACGGGAGTTACGGGAGAGGTCGTACCTTGTGGTGGTGGTGAGCAGAGCCGCCGCAGCACGGCGTCAGTTACGGGACGTTACGGGAGACGGCGTACCTTTGCTGGTGGTGGGAGCAGACCGCTGCAGCACGGCGTCAGTTACGGAGGTTGAACGGGAGTTACGGTAGACGCCGTACCTTGCTGGTGGTGTGGAGCAGAGCCGCCTGCAGCACGGCGTCAAGTTACGGAGTTACGGGGAGTTCGGGAAGACGCCGTACCTTGCTGGTGGTGTGGAGCAAGCCGCCTGCCAGCACGGCGTCAGTTACGGAGTTACGGGAAGTTACGGGAGACGCCGTACTTGTGGTGGTGTGTGGAGCAGAGCCTCCTGCATCACTGGCCCGTCAGTTACGGGAGTTACGGGAGTTACGGGAGACGGCGTACCTTGCTGGTTTCGTCGTGTCATCTTTAGCGGCTCGGCGCGTTCAGTTACGGGAGTTACGGAAGTTACGGGAGTTACGGGAGACGCCGTACCTTGCTGGGGTGTGAGCAGGAGCCGCTCAAGCACGGCTCAGTTACGGAGTTACGGGGAAGTTACGGGAGACGGCGTACCTTGCTGTGGTGGTTGAGCAGAGCCGCCTGCAGCACGCGTCAGTTACGGAGTACGGGAGACGCCGACCTTGCTGGTGGTGGTGAGCGAAGGCGCCTGCGCACGGCCGGTCAGTTACGGGAGTTACGGGAGACGCCGTACCTTGCTGGTGGTGGTGAGCAGAGCCGCCTGCAGCACGGCCGTCAGTTACGGGAGTTACGGAGTTACGGGGTTACGGGAGTTACGGGAGACGCCGTTACCTTGCTGGGGGTGTGAGCAGAAGACCGCCTTGCAGCACGGCGTCAGTTACGGGAGTTACGGGAGTTACGGAGACGCGTACCCTTGCTGGGGTGGTGAGCAGAGCCGCCTGCAGCACGGCTATCTGCGTCAGTTACGGAGTACGGGAGTACGGAGACGCCGTACCTTGCTGGTGGTGGTGAGCAAGAGCCGCCTGCAGCACGGCGTTCAGTTACGGGAGTTACGGGAGACGCCGTACCTTGCTGGTGGTGGTGAGCAGAGCCGCCTGCAGCACGGCGTCAGTTACGGGAGTTACGGGAGTTACGGGAGACGGCGTACCTTGCTGGTGGTGGTGAGCAGAGCCGCCTGCAGCACGGCGTCAGTTACGGGAGTTACGGGAGTTACGTGAACGCCGCGTACCTGCTGGTTGTGTGTGAGCAGGCCGGCCTGCAGCCACGGCGTCAGTTACGGGAGTTACGTGGAGACGCCGTACCTTGCTGGTGGTGGTTGAAGCAGAGCCGCCTGCAGCCCGGCGTCAGTTACTGGAGTTACGGGAAGACCCGTACCTTGCTGTGGTGGTTGAGCCAGAAGCCGCCTGCACACGGCGTCCACCTGTGTGTCCATCTGGGCCAGGAACACGGCCACGAACACGCGCACATCCGATGGCCAGTCGGGCGAACTCAGGGTAACCAGCAGCGTCCCTGAAACATGGACAACATCAGCGTCCCCGAAACATGGCGAACATCAGCGTCCCTGAAACATCGACAACATCAGCGTCCCTGAAGCATAGACAACATCAGCGTCCCTGAAACATGGCGAACATCAGCGTCCCTGAAACATGGCGAACATCAGCGTACCTGACACATAGACAACATCAGCGTCCCTGAAGCATAGACATCAGCGTCCCTGAAACATAGACAACATCAGCGTCCCTGAAACATAGACAACAGCATCCCTGAAACAGAGCAAACATAAACATTCCCGCAACTATCTCATGTGTGCTGTGTAGGCGTCCCCGCAATGTGTGCAATGTAACACACGACACACAAGGGTTCTCAGAATCACACCAAGTGCAGACATCAGGACTCTACGAGGGAAAACCAGAGACATTTTCTGTTAGGCTGCGGATCAATACATTCACACGTCATGCATGCTTTAATATTTGGGTACGTGGTCATAACAACCACAAATGTAACTTGAAGTAACATCATCTATAGGCATCGATGTAATCTGACGCTCAACATCATCTATAGGCGTCGAAGCTCCAGCCCCTCTTATCCTGTGTCAACATCCCATCTGCCCCCATGCATGAGTGTGTACCACATTCTGACTGCTCTTCATACTCACCCAGCGCCGTCTTGAGACTGGGCCGGGGCTGGCGCAGACCCTCAGTGCGCCCCTCGACCATCGGGTTCTGGACACAGATGGTCATCATGGGCAGCAGCCACTCGAGGAAGTGCACCGTGTGTTCAGTGACGTCACCAGGGTCTGATGGAGACACACGGCGGTACCGTCACGGAAGGTATGGTGACACACGGAGACACCGTCACGGAAGGTATGGCGACATGGGAGACACCGTCACGGAAGGTATGGCGACACGGGGACACCGTCACGGAAGGTATGGTGACACGGGAGACACCGTCATGGAAGGTATGGTGACACACGGGCGACACCGTCACGGAAGGTATGGTGACACGGGAGACACCGTCACGGAAGGCATGGTGACACGAGAGACACCGTCACGGAAGGTATGGGGACACGGGAGACACTGAAGATGGTCACGACAGGGACGGGGCAATGCAGGCAATGCAACAACACACTGGGGATACTATGGAAACGACAGATCGAGACACAGACCAGCTAAGAGCCCACCACAGGCCAGCACAGTTGTCACAGTAGGTCAGCACAGTGTCACAGTAGGCCAGCTGCACAGTTCACCAGTAGCCAGCTGCACATGTCACAGTCACCAGGACAACTGTGTGGGTGAACCATCGAGAGAGTCTTGGTCACTTATGCAGCACGGCAGCTGCGTGACAGAAGATGGCTTGCAGCTGACTGTCGGTTCGTCGACCGCATCAACTCGTCTGATCGAGTTAGGAGCCGGCAGTCGGTGGATGTGTCGAACCGAGCCGTGTCGATCCCCCAGTCAGGCTACCGTCACATAACGTCACGTCTCACAGCTGGACGTCGTCACCTAACGTCACACCGTCACAAAACATCCCATCCAGCCTCTAACACTGTCACAAAACATCCCATCCAGTCTCTGACACCGTCACACAACATCCCCATCACAGGAGTCTCACCGAGATAGGTGATGATGTCGACGGCGAGCAGCAGGATGCGCCGGTGGCGTTCACTGAGATCCCAGCGAGAGGGCAGCGCCTGGCGAGGACGGCTCGAGTCCAGAGACAGCTGGTTCACAGAGTCCTGCCGCAGAGCAGACCAGCTGACGTCAGCCGAGGACAGTTGGCGGGAACAGCTGCATGTCACACTACGGGAAGGTGAGCATCGGAAGAAGCAAGCCATTCGCAGTGGAAACACTTTGAGACGAGGAACCATCGGTAAAGTTCGGTCACTGGGAGGACGCTATCTATAGCTATTCTCAGACATGTAAAACAATGCATCTGTTGACCTATATGTACGAGTATATTGCTATGCTAGATAAGTAATTCAATTGATGGATGTTTAAATGCGACCCGCAGTCGGCACTTCAACATTTTCAAAATAGTATCGCAACCCGAATACGTCTCCTCCGAGCACAGACACAACGGCACTCTGCAGTCCAGTTTGAAAGCGGATGACAAAAAGCGGCGCCGA
Source organism: Semibalanus balanoides (assembly GCA_014673585.1). Classification (NCBI taxonomy): domain Eukaryota; kingdom Metazoa; phylum Arthropoda; class Thecostraca; order Balanomorpha; family Balanidae; genus Semibalanus; species Semibalanus balanoides. The sequence goes on from VOPJ01001307.1 coordinate 25,805, forward strand.
TCACACCCCGTCCACGCCCAGACCACCCTCTCACCAGTATAGTGGAGAGCGCTGTCTCGACGACGTCGAACTGCAGACGAACCACGGTGACGGTGGGGGTGGACCCGGCCCCGCACTGGCGGTGCTCCTCTTCGTACAGATAGTTCAGCACGATCAGGAGATCGTACAACACCTGAAACGATAACATAAAGCACCTGAAACGATAACATACAACACCTGAAACGATAACATACAACACCTGAAACGGTAACAAACGACACCTATAACGACAATGGTACACTTGAAACGATAACGTTACAACAGCCTATAACGGCAATGTACACCTGAAACGATAACGTACAACCACCTATATACGGCATGGTACACCTGAAACGTAACTATCAACCCCTATAAACGGCAATGGTACACCTGAAACGAACTAACGACACACCTATAAACGGCCATGTACAGCCTGAAACGATAACACCTGAAACGGTAACAAACGACACCTATAACGACAATGGTACACTTGAAACGATAACGTACAACACCTATAAAGGCAATGGTCCGATACGGTGATGTTAGAAAAGGCCTGTAAGATGCTCTGCTAGAGCTCTGCTGCTGCTCTGCTGCTCTGCTAGAAAACAAAGTTCATACGCGAACATCCAATGGTTCCATATCCAGGAAGAGGTCGTTCAGCAGCTGAGAGGTCCTTCTGTGGTGACTGGGGTATTTTGCATGGAAGGTAATTTGCATGGAAGGTAATTTGCTGGTAGGAGTTCTGACGGTGCTGAGACTACTGGCAGACTGCCGACAGACCTACCTGGAAGTGTTTCTGCTGTGTGGAGAGCACCAGGCGGCGCGCCAGGCTGGTCAGCAGGCGTGTGACGTCATCGTAGAGGATCTGCCGCTGGCTCGTGCCGAGGTCGGTCAGCTGGAGAGGCAGGTGGGCGAGGCGGAGTGTGGCGCCGCACACAGACTCCACCAGACCGTCATCCAGGAGCGAACCGATCCAGTGCTCCACCTGGCGGGCAGACAGGACCGTGTATGGTGTTAGAAACAACTGACACAGACGGCACAGCAGTGGACACGTACAGCGGAGGACCGACCCAGTGCTCCACCCAGAGACGCTGCGTGCGAAATGCCAGGAGCTCGGCTTCTAACTCTCCGGCTCGTCGAAGCCGAGAGTTAGATGCCGGAGAAAGAAAAAACGGTCAAAATTGGTGAAAAGATCAGATACCCTTCAACAATGATCTTAATGTCAGGCAGCATTCCGCAGTTAATATAAATCAAAATAATGCTCAATGAGCACTTCTGTCCCAGAAGTTCGGACAGCACGCCCGTCACCCCCACACCACCCCAGCCCCGCAGCACCCACCTTGTTGACGATGTTCTCCAGGTGGGTGATGATGTTGTGACACAGACTGATGTCTGCAGTCGAGGCGGGCAGCAGCGCCAGCAGCAGCGTCAGGGCACCTCTCTGCACCTGCTGGATCGGATCTCTGCCCGGGAGGCGCCGACAGCACCAGCCGACGGCTAGCCTCCAACAGCGCTGAAGTCGCCGGGTGCACGTGCAGCTGGTTACCCAGCAGGTGGAAGCCGCAGTCGCGCGTGAAACTGGTGGATGGAGGCAGGGCCGGAGCGCGCTGGCACCAGACCTTCAGCAGCTGCGGACAACAGAGATGGTGGCAGGGAGATGTGGGTGAGAAGGAGGGCACTGATAAATCCAGCGCGCGATGGCGAACTAGACATCGACCAGTCTGTCAAAGGCGAGACAGTCGAATGTTATTCATAGATAAGTGATAGTCTAACAGTGGTTTGTANCACTCAGCAGTGGCATGGTGTAGCTAGCCATCTTCTATCAATAGCAGGTCTTAACTTTGCTGAAGTCGGTGACAGACCTTGACACTATGCAGTAGGCAAGTACACTTGCTAACAGTACAAACATAGTACAGTTGCTAACACTGACTACTATTACCTCGACTACTATTACCCTTCCCACCGTGTCCGTTTTCAGATCTCGGATTCTGTGGTTCACCGCATCCGCAATGAGCTCCAGAACCAGCCTGCTGACGAGCCCAAGCCTCGTGAGGAGCCGAAACAGGCCGCCCCGCCGCCACCATCTCCTCCCCCTCCCCCTCCGATGGCACCGCTCCCTCCGCCGGCTCCGGTAATGCCGGAGCGGCGCGCGCTGCTGCCTCCACCGCCCCCGCCGGCGGCCGGCCGCTACTCGGAGGAGGCCTACATCTCCATGATGAAGCTGCGGGAGGAGAAAGACGCCGAGCTGCGCAAGATGGAACAGACGTGGCGCGGGAAGATCAACGACATGGAGAAGCGACACGCCGAGCAGCACGGGCTCACCACCGAGGCGTTCCACCGCACCCTGGCCGAGGTGCAGGGCCTCTTCCTCAAGGCCTCCACCACGCCCATCTGCCAGGACGGTCAGGTGAGAAAGCGCGCCATCTGCCAGGACGGTCAGGTGAGAAAGCGCGCCATCTGCCAGGACGGTCAGGTGAGAAAGCGCAGGCAGAGTGGAAGTGGAGCGGTTGATGGCTTCGGAACGTAATCTGTCGGTAGGATAGGTCTGTGAGTGTGACGACTGATAGGGCTGACAGTTTTGTGTGTATCTTGTTAACCCCAGTCACGAATGACAAGCTGATGTTCCGCCACGTGACTGTCTCGTAAAAACATTATTTTAACGATTTGTTTTTTCATTTCCAGGAACGCGTAATGAATTGCTACTCCGAGAACCCCAAGCAGAGCTTGACGTGCTCAAAGGAGGTGCAGCAATTCTCAGAATGTGTGGACCTTACTCGCCTGGTGAGTGTATGCACAATTATCACCTTGCAGTCGATAAATGTTAGCAACTAAAAATGACCCTTTACAATCATGTCGATAAGTGTTCTCATATCACCAACGGAGGTATTCCACGTCCGTGATTCTGGAAACTCTTTCTAAGTTGGTGTATGTTACGTTTTTGTGTTATATCCATTATGTTATATGTACAACAGGTGACAACCACGGGCGTCACCACCGGGGGGGGGGGGGGATGGCGGCAGGGCGGATCCAGCGCGGGGAGGGGCACGGGGCCATGCCCCCAAACCACCTGAAATTGTCACAAATTTGACACATTTCCTGAGATAATAGAAAGGCTAAGCACTAAGCAGCTTGTACTAAAGAAAGATTGTTTTAAACCAGTTATCAATGCATAAGCAAGTGAATTCCGATGAGTTTTCAGAGTTGTGAGACTTGGATTTGCTCCCCCCCCCTTCAACTGGCCCAAACCACCCGTTCTGGATCCGCCCCTGGCTGGCGGGCCGGGCCTTAGGATCGCTCCGGCTGGAGTCTGGTCCACCCAGATTCGCAAGATTGTATAATTATTCTATGAAGCTAGCCCCCCCCCCTTAACCCCCACTCCCCCACCCCAACCCCTGCCTACCCCACCCCCACTCAAAATTGATGTGGCGACGCCACTGGTGGCAAGACTATATATATATGTTATCGCGTGACACGTGGAAGTTCATTCCTTTGTGTTAATGAACAAACGAAACACTAAACAAACGAGAACCGTTTTCAAACGTGTGTAATCTCTTGTTTTTCGTTTCAGAACCGCCTAATGAGATGAAGTGTCCTGGCCGAGAGAGCTGGGATCTAGCATGACGCGAAGGATGCCAGTCGTCTGGTTGGTGTGATAGTGACAGAACTACATGTGTCTCGGTACGCTGTGGCTTCCCCGCTGCTGCTGCCCAGCTACCGACGGGTGATATATAGGACTGGTTCAGTTGAAATACATTGCTGATTATCAGACTGTTGTAACGAACGTTTTTCTTAGACAAAAACGCCTTCGGTTGAAGGTATGCAAGCTCTGGTATGCACAAGTATATTGCATTCTTACAAATGACCAGAAGATCTTAAAACGAACATTGACGCGACAATCACTATCCATTCTCACATTACATGAAGTCCCGATCCCTCGGCGGGTTCCTCTTCCTGTACTTGACTCCCGTACTGAAAGACGAGCAAATCATGGTTAGATAGTGACGGTGGTGAATGTTTCTGGTTAGGTTCGACGTGATCAATATTCTGCTATCGACGTGATCACTCATAACCAGACTGAGCTCACATCGTGATCAACAACCTCTATAAATCGTCATCAGTTACTGTTAATTGTCCAACTAACTTGCCATCTGGTCTTTGTATCAAATATAACTATTGCTGAGTATTTCCACTAAAGCACAGGTCATCATCAGCGCACAGGTCATCACAGGTCATCACAGGTCATCGTCAGCGCAACCAGCAGTGTTCGTGCGATTCTCTGTCGCGGCGCTGAGGTACTCACTGCGGGAACCAGACGTGTTTGTTGGTGTGCGTCAGCTTCATGAGCTCTTCGCGGACTTGTTTGTCGGAGCGGCGCACAAACAGGTGTTTGTAGCGGTTCACGCCCTGCAGGGACGAGTCTAGCGCGTCGGTGAAGGGCGCGCGCAGCACCGTGTGGTCGGCCCGGCTCTCCTCCACCGGCAGAGGCTGAACAACAGACAGAACGGCGGGATTTGTCAGGTATTGAGACTGACGCTACACACAACAGTCATGGTGGAAAACTAACTTTGTGTTCATAAACCTGAGGGAAGTAGTGGGAGAAACCAAACGACGAACGAGCGGCACAATAACCGAAAAAAAAAGTTCGAAAAAAATGAGAAAAACAGAATTTGATGAATGAGGGAGGACATCAACAATATGACTGCACGCATGATATGACAAAGGGGTGACACTGGGTATGATGTCATTCCACAATCCACATAGAAGTGTGGGATGTCATTCCACATTGATATTGATGATGACTCGCGTAATGACTCGCACATTGATGACTCGCGTAATAATCAGCTCGTGTAAACGACCAACGCGGAACTGATTTGGGGCTTTTTGAAGACCACATATCTGCAGTTATTCGCCGTTGTTATGCGACGCTGGGTGGTCTCTCGAAAAAGTCACGTCGCCTTCCTGAAGAAGTAAAAAAACTTCTCGTTGAATCTCTAGTTTTCCCGCACATACTGTATTGTACTACCGTGTGGGCCGAATGTACCTTAACGCAGCGCAAAAGGCTTCAAAAAGTAATCAATCATAGTGCCAGGATAGTGAATGTGTGCGTCGCTCCGAGCAATGTACACCAACTTTATAAAAGACGTGGAAATGGCCCCACCCCTGGAGCAGCTGTCATGGAGAGAGAACGACGCCAATGCTACAGAAAATCGAATAATGCACCACCCGGTAACTGAATCTCTTCATCCCAAAATATAGACTGGCTTCGGACCCAGAAGGCGCTTCTCATACCGGCAGCTCGCACGTGAATGCGCTGACCACCAGCCTGAGAGACCGCTCCGTCAGAGCGCGCATTTGTAGCGCATGACAAGGACGCGACGCGTGACGCGAAGTGAGCCGCCACCAAATAGTCCGCCCAGCTATGTTCTATCGATGCCCAATGTAAACTGTTTTTACAATTGGTCGTGTACCCACCATATCGTTTTCACCAAACATGAATGCAGGAATCGTAATAGCCACGATGTGGATGGTTCCTCAATAAATGACAAATGACAAATGACTCGCTCTCTGAGCAAATCGTTCTAAGATCAGAAGTGTCAGAGAGAGAAACTCGTGCGTCGTTAGCGGGCTCACTTCAGCTGCCCCGCGTTCAAACGGAGCATGGCAGGCGGTCTTTCCCATATAGAGCTGCGGCAACATGGAACAGGACTTCTGTGGCTGTTAGGGAGGCCCGGAGCTGGCCTGTGTGTAGGAAGGAGCTTCGGAAGTGGATGAATGATGGTGAGCTAAATGATTATGTGACTAAATGAGTTTTATCCCTGTAATGTCAATTTGTCTTTTATGTCTTGTTTGCCTTTGCAATGTATACTGACTCTTGACCCGAAAAGCCGTGAATGCGGAGGTCATGTGAAATAAATGATGATGATGATGATGATTTTTACTTCATCATATGTCATTCAACTAAATATCATTGCATATGAGCAGAACTAATGAAATTCCAAACTATATCTATGATAAATTTCTCGAAAATTGACAGTGTCAATGTCATGCTACTCGCTAGATCTGAACGTTGGTAGTCGCATCAGGAACTCTGCACCATCGTACCTTTGAGCACTCATAAGGAAAGGTGGGCTCTGGGTGCCAGCAGACAATGGTTGAACCATTGTTTGATACGACGACCTTGTGCTCGTCCGCTCTGAAAAAACAAGCAATTGAATAGTACTGTCATACATAATGAGAAGCTAGTCAAGATAGGCGCTTTTATTTCATGTTCCATGCATGTGGGGGGGGGGGGTGACAGCTTTTTCATCACTAACCTGTTTAATTAATATTGGTCATTTTACACTGGGATTCAACTTTTAACACACCAGCATCAGCACAGCAATGTTGTAACATAATGACAATATCAGCACTCAGCAGTGGGACATCTAGGGAGGAAGCTGGGTACAGTAAGAACCCAGTTTTCATATGATTAACCAGTACTTAAAACAAATGAATTTACAACCTAAGGTTACACACCTTATCTTCAAATAGCAGATTCTCACAAAGTGCAAAGCCAGAAACTCACCCAGAACCAAAGCTAGAGCTGGAGGCAAATCTCTGCCAGATGCCTGAAAAGAACAATTCAGCTACAATTAAATGTGTAAAACCTAAAAATACATAAATGCACAAGTAGGTGCATACATGTCACCTTTAATTTGATCTGCCACGCTAAACATCAGGCACTGTCAAGCACACATTCAACCAGAACCAAGTGTCAAAACAAACATTAAGTAAAACTTTTTAGGGACATCACAAAACTTCTCGAATTAAGACGACAGGGACAAGAGACAGAGAGAACAGAGACAGAGAGAACAGAGACAGAGATGACAGAGACAGAAATAACAGAGACAGAGACAGACACAGACACAGACACAGACACAGACACAGACACAGACACAGACACAGACACAGACAGGAAAGAGAGATAATTATTGATAGGATTTTATAATATCATACAAGATAAAGATGAATAGATTTTTACAATTCTAGCTGTCAGTGGCATGGCACACAACATAACAGGACTGATGTTTACTTTAAGCTTAAAGAATCTTCAAAATCTTAAATATTTTTCAGGAAAACAAAGAGAACGCAAGACATTTTAACAAAGAATGGACTGACTGATTAGTAAAGGTATGTAAAACTGCTGTAGTCAGACACATCTTAACCTCAGACTTTTCATGCTATCAGAATTTGAACAATACTGATGCACTAAAGTACCCAGCATTTTGTATTGTCTGCATTTTGATAGCATGGAAAGTGCAAGGTGATGTGTCAGAAGATTTTACTTTTAGTTTGTACTCTATATGTTCAGAAGTATCATATATCATATGCATACTTACATCTTGAAGCAAATGAGTTCCTGAGTAATCTGACTGATGATGCATTGAGGGCCATGCTCACAGTGTATTTGTTCTATCACCAGGGAGGTCGTCTATGAAATGCTGAAAAACAGGCAAACAGAAAGTTTCAATCCTGGTCTTAAGTTCAAATGAAAGCATGTACAAAGCAGAAAAAAAATATGTTCACTTCATTGACACCACCAGCGTGTCTCTGTGCTGCACACAGTGGAATCCAATGCAATTACTGTAGACTTTGCCCTGGTATCAGGGGCAAGGACATAAATAGATTTATTAAATCTCACTGCATACAGCACGGACAGACTCGTCGGTGGTGTAGATGAAGTGGACAGAACATTTGTTTAAGCACTTAACCCGCGCACTGCAGGGGGTTCGCGCCGAACACGAACTGCAGGGGGGTTGATTTCCGCCTCCCCCGTGAGATCTCGAAAACTACGCAACGTAGCGACAAGCGGAAAACGGCATTAGATAGCTCTAGACAAGCTCTATCGAAAGTATTTCAGTCTTTTCTTGGAACAGTTCACAATTGAGGTCACCAGTGGTCACCAAAGGTCAGATTTCCCGGTTTTAGGACTCTTTTCAGAAATCCCCGATTATCTCGGAAACTATGATAGCTAGGAGCACTCAATTTAAGAAGCAATAGATGGCTATTGAAATTTGCAATCGCAGCCATGTCATCCAAATTGAGCTCAGATCAATAGTTTAGGCTCCAGAGGTCATGAAAGGTCAAAAAGGTTATTTTTAGCAAAGCAGTTTTTCGTGAATAACATTGCATCAAACAAAGATAGGGGAAATAATTTTGACGCCATCGTGTTTGTCTCATCGAGGCACTTTGAAATATATACACGGTGACCTGGTAAGGTCAAACTTCAAAATTGACCTCAGGCCAAGGTCATTTGGTGACCCAGGGTTAGGTCATGTTGCATTATTGGGGCAACGCGGCCAGACGAGGGGACGAACATAGTGGGTGTTCAACTTCTTGGTTCTATCTTCTTTTCTATCCAAGAGGTTATTAGCAAATCATTGCTTTTGATGACCCTGGATTGACCTCAGATTGACCTTGTAGAAATCACTGAGCAACAATTGCACCTTGATCATCCAGAATGAGCTAAAATAACATGATTCTAAAATAATTAGTCTGATTCAATGCATGTTTTCTGAATAGGAAGCATTTTATTAATTTCCCATTCACTTATAATGGGGAGGTCAGGAAATTGACCTGAGCTTTGCTCACTGATACCAAAAATCCGAGATATACGAACTGTAGGTACTGATATCCATATGAAATCCTGCAAGTTTTCAAACCTTTTGTGAAAAGACTGTGGCTTTGGCACAAACACAAACGTTTTTGAAGGTAAGGTCACTTGACATGAACTTGTGACCTGACCTGAGGTGACCTTAAGTCAAAACTTTTCCAAAGTGTGGGTAATTGATGCCCAAATAGGTAAGCGAAATTTGTCGGCGCTGCACGCCACCGTTTTTCTGCTACTCCTGCAAAACCTGAGGGGGCAGAAATCACCCCCCTACAGGTTAACATGATAAGCTAAAAATGTAACAGTAAAAATAATAACCCTGCATTTCACCCTACTCAACATGCCAGCCTGCAAAACATGAAAGGAGTGTTGACAAGATATTTGTGGCAGCACGAATCCTGCCCCATTTGGGGCTGGATTTGCCGGATCAAATTTAGCTCCTCAGCCAAATGTTTATGGGGGTTGTCAGCAGAATCATATTTTATCAAGTGTCTATTCTTACGGCGGCCAAAAATTTAAAAGCTGCCCAAAATTCCAAAAGCTGCCCCAACTTTGATGTGTTGGTGCAAACCCTGCCCTGACGAGTCTCGTTGAAACCTGCCACGTTTTGCAGACTGGTCAACATTGTTATCACTTTTCATACAGCCAATTACAAATCCAGAAGAAGCATTACATGATACTTTTATATGAACAGCCAGTGGGTACCTGTAGTGATGAATGTCAAAATTGCTCACAACATAAAAGAACAACTTAATTCCTACCCAAAATGACGGAATGACTACAGCCGCCATGTCAAAGTGTGTTAAGTGCATCTATTTTAAAATTTGATTTACCGTAAAATAGCGCAAATGTCCTCGCTATCACCCTGGCACACAATACAAAAATACCCCTCTATATGTTATCACCCCTGAAAAAATCGGGAAAAATGCTTACCCCTATATTTAAATGTTTACATTTTATATGAAAAATGCACTGAACGAAAAATGAAACATGTGCGCAGTAATTGGCCGCGTTGAGCTTTCAGCGCAGCCAAGAAATAAAACTTTATTCTGCAAATTCAGACTTAACTGATTCATTATATTTATTTCATTTTTAAAAAATTATATAAATTAATTAGCACAGTTTCATCAATGAAATGTTGCAAATGGAGCAAAAAAAAATGTTGATGTAGATGAAAGGCATCAATATGACGTCATAAAATATGTTTTTACTACAGCCTCTTTGATTGGCTTCCTTGGAGTTATTTCGACCAATCGCCCGTCGACTTTTTGTTCGTTGACCAATCACAAGGAGTTTTAGTGGATCAATACAAATAGTTCCAAGATGGCAGCTCCTAAGTGCGTCGTTTACGTTGCAGTTCGTGGCGCTGCCATGATGTTTTACGTAATGTAATTGGGTGTGGAAACGGAACAATTGTGTTTTGACTGATACATGCTGCGATCGGGGCACGATTCAACAGGTAATATATCATAATTGCGATTAGTTTCAATTCATATAATTGTAACAGTTTGCGGTCAGTTTGCAGTGTCAGTCACTGTGTGGCGAAATGATGCAATGGTTTGAGCTTAGTTACCGTTACTGATGTCATGTTGATCTCTGGTTTTTATTTCTAATACAAATGTTAGTCTTGGTAATAAATTATTTGTCCTGTTTTTTAGTAAGTGAATGTTTTCCTTGCTGGTGACCGAGTTTCAGGTGGTACCTATACCTACACTATAGGGTGAAATTTCAGTAATGCACCTGCCCAGTTTATCTTAGTCTTCAATTCCCTAAAATAAAATAAAGTATTATGACAGACAAAAGGTGTACCACTTATACCAAAGCTATGACATCAATAATAACAATTGAACCTTTACCTGACGCAAGTCGTAACCTTAACAGCAATTATGGTTGATTGGACTCATGCCACCACCTGCCTTTGAGGGTCCTCTGGATGATGTGTATGTCAGCCCTGCTGCTGTTAGAGAGATACTGCTCAAGCAGGACGGCACACCTGGCCCGGATGGACTTCACCCCCGAATCCTATGGGAAATGGGGTGGTGATGGCGGAGCCCTGGGCACAGCTTTTCTGCTTTTCACTGGACTCCAGCAGTCTGTCAAGCAACGAACATGGATGAGATTGTCACCATATTCAAGAAGGGCCCCAAGCAATGTCCTGCCAATTACAGACCCATGACACTGACAGCGGTTCTGTGCAAGATCCTCAAGCTTGCTGATTGATGACCAGCTGATGGATCACCTTACCAGAACAGAGCAGCTGAGTGGTGCACAGCATGGGTTTAGGCGTAAGAGATCCTGCTGTACCCAGCTCCTCGAAACTCTGGATGAGCAGACTAGTATGCTCAAACAGGGTGATCCAGTAGACGCAGTCTACTTGGATTTCAGTAAGGCGTTAAACTCTGTGCCTCAACAGCGTCTGCTCCTAAAACTGCGCTCCTGCTAAATCAGCGGAAAGCTCCTGGACTGGATGGAAGCGTTCCTGACCGGGCAACAACAGCGGGTGACCGTCAATAGCTCCAGATCAGACTGGGCAGCAGCGTTTCACAGGGAACCATGTTGGGGCCTCTGTTTTTTTGTTGTTTTTGTCAACGACCTGCTGCGAGAGGTGATATCCATCAAGATGTTAACGGATGATACCAAAATATACAGAAGCGTCAGCCAGGCCTCAGACATCCAAGCTCTCCAGAGAGACCTGGACGCCCTCACCGGGTGGTCAGAATGGATGGCAGCTTCCCTTCAACCGTGCAGCAGTGCAATGGCCCTGCACCTTGGGGAAGACGCAATGTTTAACCACTTGTACCACATGCAGGATGTCCAGCTTATCCAGATATCAGTAGAGAAGGACCTGGGAGTTCACATGGAACTATCATCTGAAGTTCTGAGAGCAGGCGACTGCAGCTATCTCTAAGGCGTTGTGCAGCTTGGCAGTCATCCGTCGATCATTCAGCGCAATCGACGAAACCACCCTGTCGTTGCTGTTCAAGGCGATGGTTCGACCTCGCCTAGAGTATGCCAACACGGTCTGGGGGCCCTTTAACCGGGAAGACCAGAAGCGCATCGAGCGTGTGCAGAGACGAGCCACTAGACTGGTCGCCAGCGTCCGTGACCGTCCGTACGAGGATAGACTACTGGTCCTCAAACTGCCTTCGCTGTACCATCGTCGCCGCCGTGGCGATATGATCTCGGTGTACCAGGTGCTGCGGCAGGGAGTTGACGTCGACGCAACGAAGTTCTTCGCCGCTGCAACCACTAGCTCCACCCTTGGACACCAATGGAAGCTGCTGAAATCCAGAGCCGTCTCCATGGTTTGAAGGAACGCCTTCTGCGTCTGCGTGATTAATGAGCGGAACGTGCTGCTGTCCTCGGTGATCGACGCCCCCAGCATCAACGCTTTCAAGGCCAGACTCGACAGACATTGGGCACATGACACGTTCACTATTCAAATCAACGATTGAGGGAGAGGATCTCGCTAAGGAGCTCGGTATCGTTCGGATCCGTGAGGCTAAGTGGCCTTTCTAAAAAATGACTATAAGTACTAGTAAGTAAGTATGTTAAGAACGCTCCACTCACTGCGGCCTTGCATGGGAACTTACCTGTATATGGCTTTGGACTGACCCCCCCCCCTACTCGGATTCTTGCAGACCATCTTGAAGATAAACCTAATCCTATGACATAAATATTTCGTCTGATATATTTGCGCCTATGTACCGTGTCGGCCAGTCTGCAAAACATGGAAGGTTTCAATGAGATATTGTCAGGGCAGAGTAGGCACCAACACATCAAAATCGAGGCAGCTTTTGGAAATTCAGAGCAGTTTTTGACATTTTGGGCCAGGGTAGGATTAATTGGGGAACTCATGCCATTTGGATCCAATTTACACTAGATAAAATGTGATTCTGCTGACTCCCCCCCCCCCATCCCCAGTCAACAACATTTGGCTGAGAAGCTAAATTTGATCCAGCAAATCCTGCCCTAAATGGGGCAGGCTTTGTGCTACCCCAGATATCTTGTTGACGTTTCCGCCATGTTGTGCTGACTGGGTTAAAGATAATGTTTCACCTTTCTGAAAGTTGTCCGTCAAATATACACCAGTTTTGTCAAAATATTAATTAAGTGCTGCTGAAAATGATGGTGATATTTGTTTCTTTTTTGTTTCTTTACAAGTCACTTAACTTTATAAAAATTAAGTTAGTAAAATTTGGGACAGTTTAACATCATTTAACTATAGCAATATGGCACAATCTTGTAGGCAATTCTGGCAACTTGGAAAAGAAACAATTATTTTACTATCGCAGTCGCAGCAGGTAATCCTACCAAGGTTCAAGAAATACCAGTTGTTTTTCTCCCAGGACCAACAATCTTGAAGTGACTGTTAATCAGTGGTGGCACTTGCATAGACCACCTTTTGCAAATTCAAACTTAAATTACTTAAAAATGGTCAAGTTTTTTGGGAATTGGTTTTAGTAGTTGAGACCTATCAATAACTGCCAAAGATAATGACTATCTCAGTTCAAAACCAATTCAAATGTGAAACATTCTCTTGAATAATAATAACAGCTTTATTGTAAGAAATATGGAAATGTCACAGATATGTCAAAATATTGCCCATATATGTTGGTTTTGGTGATGTCATAGCCATGGTATTACTATTTACTGGTACACCTTACTGTCTCACAATTATACTTTTGTATTCTATTAGGAACCTCAAGATTACAATAAACTTAGTTGGTGCATTACTGAAGTTTTACCCACATAAGTAGTGTTAGTGTGTACTGTGTGTTTGTGCACTGAATCAGGTTTAAAGGAGGGCGTTGCTCAAATGTTCTGGTTACTCTGTACTTGCCAAATGTATGATAGTCCTAGTCTGATTGCAAGAAGACATGTGATCTGATCAACTGTCTGAACTTATTTAAGTACAAGTGCTGGATTAAGTTTGTGATTTACTGCAACTTAATATTTTAGCAAAGATGTCTAAGCTAAGTAGCATTCCTTAATAATACTAAAAGCTGTTCCTTTCAGCATAATATGGACACCAGAATGCTTCCTCTCTTATACAAATCATACAAATCACTAGTTTGACCCCATCTCAAATTTGGGAACATTATCTGGGGTCCCTTAAATCGAGCAGGTCGAATTATTTCAGAGGAGGTTCAGTGGTGAACAATCTGCCTTGTCCCATCTATCAAAGGCAAGCCCTACCCTCAATGACTACCTACTGGGTCTGCCATCCCTTTGCTACAGAATATGTGGGCCTGGGGTATGACAGTAATGTACCAGCTGCTTCATGGATGTGTAGATATATCTGCTGATATCTTTGTTTCCCCAGCGTTCATCAGGAATTCCGCAGCCCTAGTCAAAGCAATGTGGCAAGGCAGTATTGATGACAAAATGCCAGTCAATGACCTTAGTATGTTGAGTTCAACACACAAAACTAAGGCCTGAATGATATTTCATTTCAGAATGGTATTTTGCTGGTTATGTGTAACATGAAGCTGGTGTATTTATTAACTTCTGTCACAGTTATAGAACATCTCTAGGTTACCCATCTCAAAATAGTTTTGAGTAGATTAGATTAGCTTAGGCACCATGGGCTTGCTGTGAAATGCAACAAAGCTACCCTTATTCCAAGGATTTCTGCACATGATTTCCTCTCAGTACCTTTTACCAAAACACAAAATAGCAATCCACTCTAGGGGCTATGGGACACATGATTCAACATGCCCCCCCCCCCCTCCCCATCCCTCAAACCTGAGTAGACTACCTTTACTTTCAGATATCGCTAAAGGTTTCCACTAAAGGTGTTTATTTTGTTTTGAGATGCCAGCAAAGATTAAAAGTGTGACACGTTTAGCTTTCACACCATGTTGACCTTGATTCATCTGAGGTCCTGACACCAGAATGTCAAGAACTCGGATGAATTCATTAGAATGTCTCGACAACACTGTGTATCTGGCATCTTTGTTGCAGATTCCAGTCTAATGGAAACATCTAGCCCTGACTGCAGGAAGATCAAAACCCACAAAAGTGCGTCCAACAAGTCAGAGCACGCTGCCAGACGCAGGAACTCAGTGAGCAAATTATTTCCTGCCCGCCTGGGCGATGTGAGTCGTGAGAAGGGCATGCTCAGTGACAGTCGGCCCTCGGGCGACTCAGCTGCCCGGCCCTTTTCGTCGGACGGGCCGCACGCCATGGGGCCGCATGGTGACGGCCGGCCGCCCCCGCCCCCGCCGGCGACGCCAGACGAGCCGGCGGTGAACGGCGGTTTTCAGCAGGCGGTGCTGAGCGACCTGCGCCGGTTCAGCGCCGAGAGCGAGCAGGAGCTGCGGCAGGATGCGCGCGTCAAGCCGGAGCCGGTCGAGACGCCGGAGCCGTCGCAGCCCCCAGCCGGCGAGAGCGAGTGCCACGTGAAGACGGCGCACCCGCTCAAGCCGCCCACCGGTCACCGGCGGGAGTCGACCTCCGAGGCGGCGGTGTCGCCTGCTGCCGCCGCCGCCGCCACCCCAGACCGGCCAGCTGCTACCACGCCCGACCGGTCTGCCGTCGGCTACCAGCCCAAACAGGAGATGAAGCCGGTCGACCTGTTCGGCGCGTGTGACGCGCCCAAGCCGGAGCACAAGCCGTCGGTACACGTGAACGGCACGTCCTCCACCTCTGATCGGCACCGCGACGGCCAGCGCAAGAAGGAGCACCGCCGCGACCGGGACCGTGACAAGGGCTGCCGCCGCTGCCACGAGCGAAGCCGCCTGAAGCGCTACAGCATCGGCGTACAGTGCCGGCGCGACAAGGGCCACGTGTCGGGCGGCGTGTCGCGACCGCTCTCCTCCAACTACACCACGCACGGCTTGGAGAAGTACAAATATGGCCGCTACATGCACGTGGAGGTGGACCCGAACGGCGGCGCCACCGTGGTGCACATGTACCAGGACCAGATCGCCGCGCTCGACAAGGAGCAGACGCAGCAGCTGGTCAACGAGTACTATCAGGTCTGTATATAGCATCACGTCTTAAGAGAAGGGTTTGGGGCCAGACACTTGGGTTTGGGAAATGCACTTGGTATTTGGTACATTTTGGTATAAATATATATATATGGTTTTTGTATATAGGACGTGTTTCACTTTGAATTATTTCTTATTTGTGTATAAACTCGTGTAATCTGTCTGGGATAACTGTTTCCGGTAATGAATCTGGACTGTAGGGGCCATATGGACGGAGAGGTGGTGTAACTGGTAAACGGTATTGCGGGGGTAGCTTCCAATCTATGCGTGTGCGGTGCTGAATGCATGCTAACTGCGTGATAGCACAGTGTTGGTCAATGTTTGCTCTTCGTTAGCGGAAGTTTGTTGACCGTACGACCTCGTTTTTTGTTTTCTGTTGGCGAATCATCATTATTGGTGCAGTATTTTTTACCATCCAAGAATGTTCCGATTTTTACATCCCTTTCGTGTGACGATCTGTGTAACAGGAATTCATTTTTCGCCTTCGTTTAGCCAGTTCTCGCAAATTGTGTTCCTCTGGGACCTACCAGTGCTCTTAGTACCAGTGCTGTGTGCTATCGGTGCGTGCTGACTGTGGCGGGGGTGTCCGTTCTGTGTGCTGTGGACGCGTGCTGACTGGTGGCGTGTCTATGTTGACACAGGAGGTGTTTGCTGAAGACCGGCATGGCTTGGCGCGCCACGTGATGGGCATCGTGCACGACGCCGCCCACTACCTGCCCGATCTGCTGGACCATATGGGCGAGATCTACCCCAACATAACCGTCAAAAACGGCATCATCGGCAGCAGCAACAAGGCCGACATCGAGACGCAGACCATGTCCTCTTACGTCGAACAGGTGGGCAAACTAACATGTTCTGTTCAAGTAATGCTCCGGTATGCTCCTCATGTGGATAGTCGTTTTCTCCTTGTATTAACATTGATGCAATACTTTTAACCTTTAGGGGCTTGGTGACGAAAGTGGTTTTGGGACTTATCACCAGTTATACATAAGAAGTTGTAACGTGAACGTGATCAGGTCCTGATAAGCTTGTTTATACCAGTGATCAGGTGCGAGAAAACACCGGAGGGCAGAGCTGATAAGAGGATAAGGTGCGTTGTGCGCCGTATCTCGCCAGTCTGTGCGTCCAAAAACCACAATCGTCATCGTAGCGCCAGAGAAACCAGAAGATACATGTTTTGCAGCCTAATTCACACCACGCTTTCTTTATCTTGACTGAATGCGTTCGTCTCGACTGGCAGGTGCACAAGCACTACGAGCGCGGCACCTACCGGTACGGCCCCGCTGGACCACATCAGCCTGGTGGGCACCGTGCACGAGGAGTGTGGCGGCTACTACCCCGAGCTGCTGGCGCTGTTCGAGCAGAACCCGTTCCTGCACGCCGTGATGCCCTGGGGGCCGATGTCGGCGCTGCAGGAGATGGACCCGCGCCTCTCCAACGACGGCCCGATCCTGTGGGTGCGGCCCGGCGAACAGCTCATCCCCACCATCGAGCTCGGCAAGAGCCCCTTCAAACGGAAACGGTGGGTGGTGCTGGCTACCTAGAACCTACTCCCCGCACCTCTTCTTTAGTGGATCTTCCCGGGGGATGTATTCATTCAAACGGAAACTGTAGGTGGCGCATGGTGGCGGTAAGGTGCGGGACAGAGGTGATGTCACTGAGGTCAAGAGAAACGGGCGCTGTGGGTGGGGTCCAGACGCTCAGCTCACCATGAGTAGGCTGCAGCGCGGCGGCTGGTGTGGCATTCTGAAGCTGATGCAATAGTGGGTTGTTGTTGTTGTTTGTCTTCCTGGGCGCAGCCTAGGAGGCCGCGCCATAGCCCCGGAGGGGCTCCTTGTGGCGGAGGTAACCCGCGGCCAAGGCCGCGACGACGTCCGCATCTGCAGTCTGTCAGGTGCCGGGTATATGGTACCAGCAGGGCGGAGACGGCCCCGGCCTAGACATGGGCACCGGAGGGGCACGTGCTCCGGGGTGTCGCCTCCTCTCTACCAGACGATGCAGAGGGAGGCCGGGCAACCCTGTTGCTACACTGCTCACACTCCGGGGGTCGGCCGGCGGCCGATCCGATTGAAGGTACGATTCCTGCCCGCTCCCAGTGACCCGGCGCGCAACTGATGAACGTTGATTTCGGCAGCGTCTCGGTCGTCACCGGGGACAGCGTCGGTAGTCGGTCTCCCATGATGGACCTGAAGAGCCAGCCGGCCAGTCCAACTTTCCAGCGGTTGAGTGCAGCGCGGGACTACAGTCTTTCATAGCGTGCGGACACGGTAGGCGGTGTCCACCTGCGGCAGAGCGACCCTCCCGCGAGGACGTCCGCCGCTCATTACCGGGCAGTCCGCAATGAGATTGGCACCCACTGCCAGATGTACAGCCCGGCCGCCACCACGGAGGGTCAGCAGGCTGGACCATATTTCGGCTCCAAGGACCGAACCCTGAGCGGCCGGACCCCCCTCCAACAGACGCAGAGCCGGCGGCCAGGTCGGCGGCGGCAATAGTGGGTCGGCGGCCAGGTCGGTCAGGATATACATGGGGATTCGGGAGAGGCTCGGCTCACCGTGGTGATCACCATCATGAGTAGGATACAGCGCGGTGGCTGGTGCGGTGTTCTGGAGATGATGCGTCAGCGGTATTCCCCCCTCGCCAATCTAACGTAATAGCAGCTGACTCAGACATCGATCCGTACCAGGGTAGCCGATTCTCACAACAAACACGTAACGGGCGTGCTACTCCTCTTCGTGTGTGTGGGAATGTAGCTGATGGGTTGATCATTGCTCAATTATTTGCCAAAATTATTACCATTTAAATAAAACATGATTTCCCAATGAACCCAACATTCCTTCGATTTAAAGCTGCTTAGTAAGCTCGCCCTGATTCCATTGTCCTATGTTGTGCTATTATTTGGCAATGATTCAAATTTGCATGTGACAAATACTAAATGCACCATGATTACGAGCGAGCGCGAAGCGCGGAGCGAGTCCTCATTACGAGCGAGCGCGAAGCGCGGAGCGAGTCCTCATTGACTATCGGATTTTTCTC
>VOPJ01001307.1:45306-75004 GCA_014673585.1 Semibalanus balanoides
TTTTAAGCTCTAATACCAAAAAAGGTGACCGGCCCAAATCCGGGGAGTCTATAAATGGGATGCGTTATTCTCAGCAAACATTCTCAGCCGCAATTATTCAGACTTACCTAGATCTTACCAGATGGGTCCGAAATCCGTCACTCAATCTATGCTTGCTTCCTCGAGAGTCGAGTGCATGGGTTTCAGGAATAACTTCCGTTTCACTGCACTGATTATGCAAAAGAATACACTGGTTATTTGTCGTAAATGAATACATGGTAGGTATAGGCTAAGTTGAAATATTTAAACACAACTTTCAACGTCCATAGATGCAGAACCACGGAAACTTTCTTCGTGGATAAATACAAATAACGGCAAAGAATAAGCACGTGATTTGACTCCGAATTAGTCTCCGTGGTTCTAAAAGCGTTGCATTTTTCCGCATCTTCAACAAGTTATTAGGCGAGACTGTCTTGTATGCGCCACGATCCCTCCAAATCGATGACGTTTTGATGACATACGTGATAGCATATTTCGCGTTATTTAGAGGAAAAAAGTATTAATTTGAACCAAATATCTGACATTTTAATTTGCTTTTTTCCGCGTAAATATATATTTGTAAGACTTACTAGTATCATGATAACTAATTTCTAGCTTCTCTTCATCATTTCTGAGCTTTTTTCAAGGTGAACTGTTCCCTTTAAGGCGTCTTACTGGCATCTATGCAACCGCAGTCCGCACTTCCGATTGACAAGTGGTCTTCTTTGCTGAGCAGCCCCATCCAACCTACCTTGTTTGACACCAATGCCGTCTCATGTGGGTGACTACTAGGGACGTGGGAGCCGGGGGGGGGTAGAGGGGCAACTCGCCCCCCCCCCCAACTTTGGACTGGGGCGACGCCCCCCCCCCCCAACTTTTTACACGATCACTCTTCCTCTGTTATTAGAAGCACATACTTTCCAACCATACTTTCGACTGCAAAAGCAGATATAAAAGCTAAAACAAGTAGGGAAAAGTAAACGTTTATGGCATACGGAAGCTGAGTGTGGACAGAAATGGCGCGATTTTGACTATTGTGCATAACATGTTATGGTGCGCGATCCCGACCGACTTATGAATCCCGAACAGAGAAAGATTGTGAATTGCATCTCGGCATCCGCATAACGCTGCGTAATCCACAGCCAAGGCGTTGATGCAAACGCTTTGCTGCCGAACAGTGCGAGATGAAACAGGGACGTGGGAACCGTGGGGCAGTGAGGGTAACTCGCCCCTCAACTTTGGACCTGTGGGGGCGACGTCCCCCCAATTTTAGAGCTAGGTGTCGTCCCTCCCCGTCTTTTACCATTATCTTTTAACTCTGAATTAGAGCAACGGCTTAATCTACGAGAATTTGCTTATGTTTTGTAGAACAAAGGTGCAGTTTCAATCAAAAATCAAATAAATAAAGTGTAATTGCATAGCATTGGGAACTTTAACTGGTTTTTCATCTTTCCATCAAAACAGTGGCACCGCACATTTTACCATCGTAGTACGGAAACACTGCTAAATACAGCGCACACCTGGTATATAGGATATGTTTCTTTGTAGTAATGTTGATAGAGTTATTTCTTGGTCACAATCACGGTAGATAAAATACTCATGGTCACATTGTTGTAATGCTTTTTGGAGGTAAATGCTACTTTTCATGAAATATTACTATATAGGCGCCACAGAGTAAATAACATTCAGTCTTTATGGCATGGGGGCACAAGCGGAACTTTATGAAATCGCTCGGGGAGGGGTCCTAATGTTAATTTGACAGATTTTAACACAGTTCTTACCATGCAACGCCATAGGCCTAATGTTAAAATTTGAAATAATTGGGGGGGGGGGGCTCGGGCCCTCCCCAACTCCCAAGAGATACAAAGTTCCACCCCTGCATGGGGGTAGGTCCCGGTGTTTTTTTTAACCCTCGCCCTACAGGCCCCCCAGAGGTTTTTCTTGAATAACTTTTTACACATGGTGCGCTTCTTTTTGAAACTTTCAGTATCTGAGTAAACAACAATTTTCCATATCCTTCCGAAATTTTGTTGAAATTAACGAAGTAGTTTCGGAGATAATCAAGTTTTGATGACGTTATGTTCGCAAAAATAGATAAATGTTTGAAAAATCATAGAAAATAGAGTTTTGCAGCAAAATACAAACAAAAATCAGACCAGACGTAAAACGATATTTGCTTGAATATGGCAATTTCGGATTTTCAAACTTTTTGGTTCTTAGCTTCCCTTTTTTAAATCCCTACAAAATCAAAATTTTAAAGATATTGGAAAAACCTGAACATATGTGACAGAACTGATCATAAACAATACCCATATCAAATTGTAAAACAATTCTCTATTTTTGACTGAGTGATGGGTTCCTAAGTGTAAAAAACTTATGACGTCATTTTTGGAATTAACTTTTTTGACTTTTTGACCAGATACGAACAAATAAATACCTTTTCTGTAATCAGGACCCAAAACTGGTCTAAGAACACTCATTTTATTTGCATTTATCATATTCCAATTTTGAGGTTTTCTGGTCGCTATTCTGGACGTGATCGGAGTCGACAACGTTTGCTAATGACTAAATGCTGCCCATAGCAAATTACTCAATACGACTTGGTGGACATTTTCCGTTCCCCGAACAGAGTCCATTAAGAACTAACCAGACCACAAAAATCGATATATGGGCAGGATAGCTTAATTGTACGGACCAACGAACTTGACGCCCCAACCCAAGAATCGATTTCATTTTTCATAACTTTAATTCATTACGACGCCGGAGCACGAAATCGCATTTTTTGGATTGTGGAGCGATTTGGGTATTCAACTTGGACCTGGAGGCACCCGTTTGACCTGAAACCTTAAAATGATAGTTACTATCTGGATTTCTCACATGACAGGGCAACATGCCTGTTTTTGTTTTCTTCTTGCGTTTGCTTATCGTGCTTGGTTTGGGAAGTTAGCAGGGGCCTGTTCAGGGACCCCCCCCACCGCTAGGCGAAGAGGTGAAAAAAAGGCTCCCGTTAGGGGCGAGGGATTAAGTTGAAAACGCGTCATTTATTTACGAGACGAGCCGCGCAAGCGGCGGAAGCGAAGGTCCTCATACGAGAGCGAAGGCGCCGAAAGCGCGGGAGCGAGGAGTCCTCATTAAATACCGGATTTTTCTCACATTAAAAGCGGCCGGACCGGGCCGGGCCCGGCCGGGGCCCACCGCGACCGCTGGTGCAGACAGCTTTATGATATCTTTATTGAACCCCGCATCCGACTTGACAAAGCAGGTCTTCGCCATCTGGATAAGCCCCATGCAATGACATCTTATGATTATTACATGGGATTTTGATCATGTGATGTTCAGCACTCGCGTGACAACGTGCCGCAGTACAGGGTGTTCCAGAAACAGTATTATTCCTTTTGCATTGTATAGCTGAGGAAAACGGGATAGGACCTATAAAAGCTAAAAATTTGGCTTGTGAGGCTGGGAGACCACCAACCACTGGGCAATGTTGCAAGGTAAAACCATCTGGGTTCACACTGCACTTGCGCACGTGCACCCCTGTCCGTCCACAAAAAATTAACTAACAAAAAAACATCCGTTGCAATACGACACCTATTATCTTCCGGCAACCAAAAAGTCGGCAAAGACACGGTCAAACACCCAGATTGCGTAAGGAGCAAACGATCCGCCCCGGCGTATGCAACTATGTGTCGATCAGCGGCGCGTGGTTCGGTTGCAAATGTTACCTGGGCTTATACAAAACGCCAAAATTCATAGTTTATGACGTTCTTCACCAATTTAACATCAGTGCTCGAGCACCTATTGGGACAGTGAAAAGCGATGACATCCAAAACCACCAAATCTAGTTAGGGACCATCTGGTAACCGACCTCTAAAATGCTTTGCCAAAATTGGAGGCTTAAAAAAAGCCAGGTGATTTTACGCTGTTAAAATCTGTCTGTAAAAATTTTTTATTGACGATTCTATAACATTGCTGTCATTTACAACCGCCGTAGGCTCAAACCAAAAAAGGTGCTAGACGATAAAAAATGATGGGCAACTATAAAAAAGACGCAATTAAACTCCATCTAATACCCCACCCAAAATGAAATTCTTTTGCCTACAACAACATGGTGAAGGCTTATAATTGCGAAATTTTAAAAATTAGAACGCTTCCAAAAACCTATTTAGTTCAAAACGAGGTATCGATTTTAGTTCGGATCTATTTGCGGACGGGCAAACAAACAACAAGCGCAAAATAATTCAAATGCCATTGCTTTGCACAAGACGGAACCTCCGTTGGACGGTTGATAAATTCGGACCGGAATTTATTCGGACTCCCGCTTTCGTTCCTTCGCCGTTTAAAGGCGTCTTTATGGATAAACATTGTATGATTGTTGGACTTCTTGCTCCCTCGACGATTCAGGCAGAGAAAGAAGATCGGATAAATTAACGAAGCGAGCGCGGAATGTGCTCGCTTGTCTTAAACGTGCTATGGGGGAAAAATCAACGAATAGAGCGAAACCCCCGACACCGACCCGACCCGAAACCCTTGCGACGCTTTTGAAGAAGGCTTCATAAGACTTTGGAACAGCACAACCGGATTTGACAATAGCGGCTATCTTTGCTGAGTAAGCCCCATCCAACAATCTACCCTGTGTTTTTACCAGGTTGCTGGACTCAGGTTGGTGGGACTACCCACTGCGGCGTGGGCGCGTGCCGCTGAGGGGTGTCGAAGAATGTTGTTTTGGTCTTCAAAAAGCTCGACAACGGAGCTGAAGCAGATTTGTGTCGGAATTTGGTGTGTTGCTAGGGACACCCTTCAACCCACCGCTTTTTGCCCATAGCGGGCGGGGGTGCCTCTTGGCACGTGCCGCGCAACGTGCACACCCCTTTTCTGATATCTTCAGGAACGGCTTGAAAACCAGCTTTTGTGTTCCAAATTTTGATGTCGTGGTTTGCGAAGACACTTATAAGCCCGCCACTTTTTTCACAAACAGGTTCAATGGGGTGGGGGTGCTTCTGCACCGTGCCGCACGGGCACAACCCCGTATTCTATATCTCAAGAAAACGGCTGAACACCGATTGTGTTCGAATTTTGGTGAGTGGTTAGGATCCTCTCCAGCCCAACCCCGTTCTTTTCATCAAGGTCAAGGAGGTAGGGTTGCCTCTGCACGTGCGCACGTGCACACCCCTATTTTATATCTTAGAAACGGCTGCACCGATTGTGTTTGAATTTGGTGTGCGGTTAGGGATCTCTCAGCCGCCACATTTCCACAAGTCAGGGATGGGTGTCTGCACGTGTGCACGTGCGCAACTTTGCATCTCAGAAACTACTTTCCCGATTGAGTTGAAATTCACCGTACATTTCCGTCGCGCTCGCTCGTTCATCGCCAACTACGGCGCTTTACTGGTATAGTATGACCAATGAAATTGAGACATGTTCTGCACATCAATGGTTAGGGAGGGAAGTATACTTTGTATGAAGTCAAATTTAAACTGAAGTCACGGACCTTTTTCAGTTTAAAAGATATTCTCAAAGGGCTTCCTGTTATTATAAAAAATATGCTTATCGTTAACTGTTTGACCGCTTTTTTGCGCTATAAAAAAGATAATCGCTCATTTTTCGCGGAATAACACTCACGGCCGCCTTGTCATCTAAGGCGTAGGGAAAGAAGAAAGGCATACGCGAAACGGCCACCCACACACACACACAACATATATACTAATACTATATATATATATATATATTTATATATATATTTATATATAATATATATAATAGTATAAAGTTAAAATATCCTGCGACGTAGGTAGCGACCAGAAAAATTTCGGTTACCATCAAATAAATACCTAGAGGCACATGCAGGTAAGCGTTGGTGTTAATCATAGGTCAGGTAAGGTCTGAGTGACGTCAACAAAGTCAATTATAGGGTCGAGACTCCCCATCCCGGAGCGATGAATAACAGAAACACTTCACAATACCTCGATAAGTGTTACACTAATTCATCATCACTAAGCGTGATATCCAGCTTTGGGTCACATCAAAGTTATTTGCCTTTGACCTGGCATGACCTAACATGACCTGACATGAACTAATATAACCAGACCTTGACCTTAAGCGATGTTGATGGGGAATAGGTCATCTTGGCCCCTTGGGCATCATTCCAACGGCCGTGATACAGCTAATAAACAAGTCCCATTTAATAATAGCTGATGATGTAATTTATATTTATCTTTAATATTTGATAGCATGGTATTAAGTCTAGGTCATGACCTGACCTTGACCTTATGCGATGCTGTGAGGGAAAGAAGTCATCATGGGCATCACTTGAACGGCCGTGTCACAGCAAATAAACTGATTCTATTTTCTCCTTCCTGCTGCTTCAATTGATATTGATCTTACATGACATGCCTTGAGGTCAAGGTGAAGTCACATTAGGTCAGGTCAAAATCAAATATTACACGAAGTGCTTGGAAATAAAATCATTTTGTTCGCTTGCTCACAGTCGTTCGAATGATACCCATATTGGCCTATTACCATGCAAGAATCCGGTAAGGTCAATGTCAGGTCAAGTCAGGTCAAAGTCAGATGAGCTCTGTGTAACTAACAGCTATGGTATCAAACTTATTATAATCATCTCAAAGGTAATAAGAAACTTAGCAACTCAACATTAATTGCTCACAGGGCGTAGAGACTATAATTGGTTTAATGACGTCACTGTGACCTGACCTGACATAGACATGACAACATATGTGGCCCAGCTGTACCCCGGGCATTCAGTTATGAATAAGATGCACAGTAAGTTTCACTTCGCTATCCCTACGCGTTCTGATGATATTACCGAAGAACCATAGGTGGGCAGGGGAAAACAGGCTCCCAACCATCCCAAGGTGGCAGGGAGGCCCAGCAGCTGCCATATTAAGTAATAACGCCATTTAACGTCATCCAGTCACATAACAGAGGTCACATTCGATCTCAGCATATCAATTTACTCTATGGTACCCAATTTGGCCAAGCTGGGCCCAACCGTCGAATTAAGTCCGGTTTTTCCTGGTGTCTGGCCCATAGTGCACCGGCTTAAAAATGGCGTATTCCTCTCCGTGACCTTAACCTTTGACCTTTGGATGACATTTTATTGACCGTGTCGCTAGCTTGCGTGACAAATATTTATTGAGGCCTGTTGCGACCAAATCGAACGGTAAGCGAAACTTCTTAAGGTGGGGTCATCACGTGACCTGGTCTGGTGACCTGACCTGAGATGACCTGAGATCAAAAATCGCACATAATATTGGTAGTCGATTTATGAACAGGTCTGCAAAGCGTCACCGTGTTTCCGCTATCCTCGAAAAATATTAGGGGTGGGTGGATTTCGCCTCCCTCCCCTCCTCTCCAGGGTGCGTGTTCGCAATGTAAGTAACACAAATAATTGCCAACGAAAGGTCCTTTGTCACAGATACCTTCCTTCTTTTGTTCTCGATGCTGAATTCAATTAGCACCAGAACTTTCATATTTATATTTTCGGCATTGTTAGAACAGATCTGCACGCGTTGATGCAAAGGCCTTTTACACTCACTTTGTTGTAACATAAAATATATATACACATTGTCTTATTAGTACAAAATCACATATCACATAACACATATTAACATGAAAATCACATCAGTGAAACTACGTTACAAATGCAGCCATGTATATGTATTATGCAGGCATGTCACAGTTGCATCATGGCCCACCCCGTCACCCTCAATCAGGGAATCATGGCCAGCCACCGCACCGTCGCGCCCACGTGCTTCAATTGGCACACGAAGGCTTGACGAATCTGCTTCACGAAGGCGAGTGCGAAGGCGAAGTCCAGGGAGACGTGCAGCACTTCCACATTGTTACCGACGGCCCGAATTATCTGCAACAAATACCAATGTACAATAGTCAATGCATGGCAGCATGTTATATATTTTAAAAATGTATTCCGAATGTTTTGTATGGATGGATTTCCGAGGTCGGAACCGCGCTAAGCAGAACTTGTTGCGCAGGTCTTGACCTCACAACCCGATCGCACAATTCCTGTTGATTGGCCCAATTTAGAGACAAAAGTTTTACGTGCCCGACATACCTGGACACCGTCCGCCCCGCTAAATGACGTCACCTGACCTTGAGTGCGACCGCTGCTACCCGGTCGTAGGCCATCCCAGTCAGGAGCAAATAGCGAGCGCCGAAACGACTCAAACCCGGGCTGCCAGTGCCACTACCGGGATAGGTCACAAATCCAGCGCTCTGCCACCAGGGGCGGATACAGGGGGAAGCGGGGGCGGCCGCCCCCTCTGTGTCCGCCACGCAGGGGGCGGCCGCCCCCCCCCCCCCTCCTGCGTCCGACGCGCCGAAGGCGTGGAAGGGTCTCGTAAGCAGACCAGTTTCCGTGCCGAAGGTGCTGAAATAGGCCTGCCTTACGGGTTCAGTATCTGAAGACGTTTTAGCTGGCACGGGTCAGAGTTTACCGCCCTCAATTGTCATGGCACGATGGTGGTCCGGCCCCCGAAGGCACATATGGCCGCCCTTATGGCCAGGACGGGTATGACGGGTCAGCGGGTAGAGACTAGAGAGAAGGCGTATATTTCGGCAGGCCAGAGAGAAAGAGGTGAGTGACCTAACCGTGACAGACTTAGGGTTAGGCACATCTATGATCACCTTCGAATATACGTTCTAATAATGGACGTCATGTTAACATTTGAGAGTGCTTTCAAAATAGTTAATTATAATTTGTTTCAATATATTATATTTTTAGAAAATACAAACTACTAATGAGTAATCATAGGGAAATTTGCGTTTTTGCAGGATTTTTGTTGTTATTAATTAACATTTGGCGACCCTGTAGACCCCTGACGGCAAAAATGCAGCCTCATCGGAAAAATTCCTAGATTCACCCAGGTTTGAAGATACGGCGCCCAATTTCCTTGAAAAAATGCACCCCTGTGCCCGGAAAAATGCGCCCCTGGTCCCCGAAAAAAGCGACCCTGGTCCCCGAAAAATGCGCCCCTGTTCCCCGAAAAATGCGCCCTTATGCCCTGCCGCCCCCTTCGAAAAAATCCTGGATCCGCCCCTGTCTGCCACTGAGCTACAGGAGCTACAGGTCACTAATCTCTTGTCACTAATCTCTTGTCACTAATCTCTTATTTGTATTGTATTTTTGGCTGTACCAGGGGCATCGCCACCGCGCCGGGGGAAGGTGGGTAAGGATAGCCCCTCCCAGGATCACTCCGGCCCCCCAGATTATCCCGCTCCCTAGTGGGCCTCCGAGACAACTTCGCCATGGTGGGGAGTCAAAATGATGTCTAACTCGAAAACTATAAGGGATAGAAAGACGTGGAAAAAAAGTGTTCGAAAGTTCTCGACATGAACATTCGAAGTTTCAAAACGCATTTTTAGCTAAGGTCAATATTGCGGTTACCAGAGCTTATCAAAGGTCAAATTTCACAGTATTTGGACTTCGTTTCGAACAACCCCCATATATCTCGTGAACTATGATAGCTAGGAACAAACGAAAAAAAATAGAAAGCTCATAGAAATGCAATCGCACTGGGTGTCCTCAAAATTGAGCTCAGATAAATAGTTTATGCTGCAGAGGTCATCAAATGTCAAATATGCAATTTTTGGTAAAACCTTTTTAATAGCTTTTCATCTAAAAACGATAGAGCAAATATTTTAACATCATCGTATTTGTCTTGTCGAGGTATTTTAAACATATGCTTCGTGACCTGTTAGGGTTAACTTCAAAATTGGAACTCAGGTCAAGGTCATTTTGTGACCCAGGTAGATCATGTTGCATATGGGGCAATGCGGCCAGACGAGACGAACACAGTGGTGCCATCCGCTCGTCTCTATCTTTATGCTATCAATATTTATTAGCAAATCATTGCTGATGACCTCAGATGACCTCAGTCCTCAGATGACCTTGTAGAGATCACTGAGCAACAATTGCACCTTAGTCGTCCAGAATGAGCTAAAATAACATGATTCTGAAAGAATCAGCCTGATCCAATGCATATTTTCTGTATAGGAAGCATTTGTTTATTTTCCCGTTCACTTATAAAGGGGAGGTCAGGAAATTGACCTGACCTTAGGTCACCGATGCAAAAAATATGAGATACAACACCAATTGTAGGTACCTATGATCTTATGAAATCCTGCAAATTTCAAATCTTTCGGACACAAACTGTGGCTTTGGCACGATCACAAATATTTTGGAAGGTTAGGTCACTTGACGTGACCTGGTGACCTGACCTGAGATGATCTGAAGTCCTTTTTTGACAAAGTGTGGGAAATTGATGTTTAAACAGCTGTACACAATTTGGTGGCGCTACGCGCCGCTGTTTTCCCGCTATTCCGGAAAAACCTCAGGGGGTGGGGCCAAAATGACCCCCCACCTGGGCGAGGGTTAACATGATTTTAACATTAGCCCTAACTCTCGCCTTACGGTGGGACTGACAGGTCCCTCTGAGGTTTTTCTGCAGTAATTTTTGACGCTTGCGGTACATCTTGCTGAAATATTTAGTAGCTACGTTAACAACAATTGTACTTACAGTGTCAAAATTGCATTGAAATTGGTAAGTCTTTTTGGACTTGTTTGGACCAGATACGAACAAATTAATACCTTTTCTGTATTTCTGAGACAAGAATGATCTATGAACATGCCTTTTTATTTACATTTATCAATTTCTAATTTTGAGGTTTTCTGATAGAGCAAAATCGCTATTCTGGACGTGATTGAGTCGAGGTCGTTCGCTTGACCTGTCAGGTCACCCGTTGATCTGAAACCTAAAAATTGCATACCGTTAGATTTCTCACATGACTGGCAACATGCTGGTTCTTACCGCGTTGCTCTATGTTGCTTGGTTTGGAAGTTAACCCGCGAGTTACTGGGGGGGGGGCTATATATAACCCCCCTCCCGTTATTTTGCAATATCTCCTAAAAAAAAAACTGTGATATCGTCACCAAACTTTCAGCACCTTATCTCACATCAATTTGACACCTGCTGACACTGACAGAAGGAAAAAGATGAGACTGTGACAGGTCAACCAGGAATGACGTTAGAGTGACGTCATGTTCAGCGTTTTTAGTTGAAAAATAAGTTCTTGCGGGAAACGCTGTCGAAAGTACAGTTTAAAAGATAAACTCAATTGATATATACCAAATGACAGAAAACAAACTCAGCTATCAAACTGCAATCTCGCATTGTCAAAATTTTCTGAAATTCAAAATTTTGAGAAGTTTAAAAATGTTTTGTTTTACAACATTTTCAAAAAGAATCCGAATATTCTAAAAACCGGATCATTACATATGTTTGAAAAGAGTCCAATGAATATGTGTAGCAAGTTTTGAGTCGATATCTTTAAAAATGACTGACTTACAATCTTTCAAAGCCAAAGTTCGACGACCTCTACAGCATAACTATGCATTCAAATTGCATTTCCGTTTTTTGCTTCTTACTTCTATTTGTATGGAAAAAATGTCCAAAGGTCATTTTTTCGCGTTTTAGTCGAAAAAAATCCATAAACATATGTTTCAACTTCTAATTACCGTAATCTGCAGTTTGACCTCGTGACCTCGGATGACCTTGGCCTGACCCAAGGTAAAAAACAGCTTAGAATGGTAATTATAAGTGTTTGATGCACGAATCATGCCGATTTTTCTACTTATTATGCGTTTAATATCGCATTTTTGGGCGACAATTCTATCCACTGGACTTTGATGACACGGCCAAGCATTTTTTATTTGCTGTGACCTATGACGTCATCGGTGACCTTTACCAACATTCTATATTTTGTAACAACGCCTCTTGGCTGTACGGCCGATAACGTTATCGCTGTGTGAGCTGATGAGCATAATCAGAACGTTTGGTGTTACTTTGTGGTCGATTAATTAATCAATTAACCATTTAATCAATTTACCAGATACAACCAACAAAAGGCTGTTGCAGATACGCAGTAGATATGTACGTACCTATTTATTATCCAAGACTGGCTTATAACATTGCGACTCATCCCCAACATAAGCTGCCCAGCGGCACACCTCCGTCTAAGTCTGAAAAGATCGGCTACCGCTGCATAGTACATGCCTACTGTCTGCAAGATAAATGATAACCGATGCGAAAAATGTGTTTGTTTTGTATCGGCGTCGCCTGGGCGCTCAGCTATCGGTGGCGGGAGCTAGTGGACACTGCAGAACCTTCTGCAGAACCTTCCAGATCTACTGCAGAACTGCAGAACCTTCCAGATCTACTGCAGAACTGCAGAACCTTCCAGATCTACAGATTCACATGGCACGTGAGGGAAGAGCGAGAACGGTCAGATTACCAACACTTACGAGAACGGTCAGAAAGAGCGAAGTCGAAACGGTCAGAAAGAGCGAAGTCGAAACGGTCAGAAATAGCGAGGCAGAAGAGCAAAAACGGTCAGATTACCAACACTTACGAAAGAGGTATTAGTAAAATGATGGGCATAGTCGGGAATGACGTAGTCATGTTCACGGCTCACGTACCGTACAGCAGTATAGCCTACACAATGCACATACCTGGAATTCTACCCCGTCTTGCTCATACACCATATCCAGGATGATAACAGCCGACTGGAGACAGTTGGAGAACAGACAGGAGGCGGCCATGGCCAGCAGGAGCAGCTCCAGACGGCTATCCATCTCCTGTCTCCTCCTCCGCCGCTCCTGCACTCCAGGGATGCCGGCCGTCGCCATTGGCGTCTCTGTCGATCTCGCCTCTGAGGTCAGCCAGCTGAACCTGGCCGCCGAGCTGCCCACACGCTCCGAGACGCGCTCAGCCACCTTCAAGTGACTGCAGCCGGCCGCGGCGGCGCCCACGGCGCTCCTGCGGCGCTCGCGGCGCTTGATGGCCAATATGATGTAGCTGTTGCAGTAGCAGATGACTCCGGCGGGCAGCCAGCGCACCAGCAGCTGCAGCGACCACTGGTAGGCGGACCAGACCCAGCTGTCGGACGCGAAGTCGGTCAGGAGCAGCTCGTAGAAGCCCCCGCGGTCGGCTGGGCAGTGTTCCACCACCTGGTACCCCAGCGCCAGTGGCACGTGCAGGAGCAGCGAGGCCAGCAGAGTGGCAGCAATCCGTAGCGGCCAGCCGCCGCAGCGCCGCGTCGGTCGCCGGTGCCGCCACAGCTCCCGCGGCACCCTCACCGCCATGTAGCGGTCGTACGTCATCCACAGCGTGACGCCCATGCTGAAGCCGATCAGTGCGTTGGTCAGCGGGATGGCGACCCTGTGCCAGACGGCGCCAGTGTGGGAGCGGATCTTCACAGCATGGCCGGCGCAGGAGACGATCGGCTGCCAGGATTCTGCCAATAGTGTGGCTCCAGCTAGAGAGAGCGCGGCGCAGTCAGACAGCATCAGACAGCGCAGGTACGTGTAGACGCCGGCCGCGCGGAAGCGGGCGTCTTGCAGCGTCAGCAGCAGCAGCAGACTGCCGACGATGCCGGCGCCGCTGATGGTTGGGTAGCAGTAGCGGTAGCTGATGATGGAGATGCGCTGCTGCACGTCCTCCTCACTCCAGCTGCAGTTCTCCAGCTGGTCACAGCGGAGCGGCTCCGGTACCATCGAGATGTGCGAGGGGTGAAATATATCCAACTGCAACATCGTGAATGCAAATACAATGTCGATTCGGCTTCGTTCACCTTTCGTCAACTCACTCAGAAATGTCTGGCCGTAGTTTGACGTAACAACTAGCAGCTGCTCGATGGCAATGCAATTGTTTTATTTCTTGTAGAATTGACTCCGGAGCTGGCAAGCAGTCGTTGCTGTAATATCGCTCGCTGTAATATCTTCGCTGTACAAATGCCTGCTCAGTGCTCAGCTACCTGCCGCTCAGACCTCCCATCACTGGTGTTCACACTGCAGCCTCCTCACGGCTCGCCGTCCGCTGGCCTAGTGGCAGCATCCCGCTCTTCAGTTATAGCAGCTCTGCCGATACACGGGTCTGCGGCCTGCGCCGTAACAGAATCACGCCGAACCCGGGGGTGACCCGACAGCTGGTCAGAGATAACATTGGTGGCATCAGAGATTCCAGAAATCCTCGGGGACACGCCGCTTGATTGACGTGTCATCATCAGCAAACACAGGCCGCTGCAGGCGATAGGGCCAGCGGGGGCCGTACTTAGAGCGGTATATTTTGGTGCTGTCATATTTTTTTGGAAGAGTAACGCTGCGCTGGTCTGAGTCATATCGACGGTAAACAGCTGCGAATTTTTCGATCCTTGTGAAATAAATAATATTTGATAAGAAAATAGTAGCATGAATTTGATATTTTAGCACTATAGATTTGTGCTGTATTCAATATTTGTTAGTGTTTTAGAGCCACTTTTTCGATCTGCGCGGGTCCGAAGCATGGCTTGATGTAGCCAGACGGTTAACATTAACGGCAGGCTGGTACCAACCAAGGTAGGTAACCGCCATCTGCCATCGTTACAGGCTCAACTCTTTGCTGTCCTGTGATTATTACTCCATGCTGTGATCATGCTTTGTGACACGTGTGACTGGTGAACTAACATGCCTGATGTATAAAGGCATGTACCTCTCCCCTGGCTGTTAAATGTTTAGGAACTCAGCCAATCTATCAGTCCGTTCCTCAGTCTGGCCTCCCAGCTGTCGGCAGTCCATTTGTCCGACAGTCATGCCGTCTGTGCATCGTACTGTCCTCCGTCAGTCATACATCGCCCTGTTCTTCAGTCATCCATCGCTCTCTTCCGTCAGTCATCCATTCGCTCTGTCCGTCAGTTATCCATTGCTCTGTCCGTCAGTCATCAATCACTCTGTCCGTCAGTCATCCATCGCTCTGTCCGTCAGTCATCCATCGCTCTGTCCGTCAGTCATCCATCGCCCTGTCCGTCAGCATCCATCCGCTGCTCTCCGTCAGTCATCCATCGGCTCTGTCCAGTCAGTCATCCATCGCGTCTGTCCGTCAGTCATCCATCGCATCTCTTCGTCAGTCCATCCATCGCTCTCTCCGTCAGTCATCCATCGCTCTGTCCGGTCAGTCATCCATCGCTTCGGTCCGTCAGTGCATACATCGCCCTGTACTTCAGTCATCCACTCGGTCTGGTCCGCAAGTCACCATTCCGCTCTGTCCGTACACGTCATCCATCGCTCTGTCGTCAGGTCACTCCATCGCCTCTGTCGTCAGTCATTCCATGCTCTCTCCGTCAGTCATCCATCGCCCTGTTCTTCAGTCAATCCATCGCTCTCTCCGTCAGTCATCCATCGCTCTGTCCGTCAGTCATCCATCGCTCTGATCCGTCAGTCATTCCAATCGCTTCTCCGTCAGTCATCCATCGCTCTGTCCGTCATACATCCATCGACTCTGTCGTCAGTCATCCATCGCGCTCTCCGTCAGTCATCCAATCGCTCTCTCGTCAGTCATCCATCGCTCTCTTCGTCAGTCAATTCATCGCATCTGTCCGTCAGTCATCCATCGCTCTCTTCGTCAGTCATCCATCGCTCTCTCCGTCAGTCATCCATCGCTCTGTCCGTCAGTCATCCATCGCTCTGTCCGTCAGTCATCCATCGCCCTGTTATTCAGTCATCCATCGCTCTGTCCGTCAGTCATCCATCGCTCTGTCCGTCAGTCATCCATCGCTCTGTCCGTCATTTCATCCATCCCCTGTTCTTCAATCATCCATCGATCTGTCCGTCAGATTTATCATCGCTCTGTCCTCAGTCAATCCAATCGCTCTGTCTGTCAGTCATCCATCGCCCTGTTTCTTTCAGTCATCCATCGCTCTCTTAACGTCAGTCAATCCATTGCTCTGTCCGTTCAGTCTCCATCACTCTGTCGTCATTCATCCATCGCTCTGCTCCGTTCAGTCATCCATCGCTCTTGTCCGTCAGGTCATCCTCGCTCTGTCCGTCAGTCATCCATTCGCTTCTCTCCGTCAGTTCATCCATCGCTCTGTCCGTCAGTCATCCATCGCTCTGTCGTCAGTCATCCATCGCTCTGCTCCGTCAGTCATCCATCGCCCTGTTCTTCAGTCATCCATCGCTCTCTCCGTCAGTCATCCATCGCTCTCTTCGTCAGTCATCCATCACTCTGTCCGTCAGTCATCCATCACTCTGTCCGTCAGTCATCCATCGCTCTGTCCGTCAGTCATTCATCGCTCTGTCCGTCAGTCATCCATCGCTCTGTCCGTCAGTCATCCATCGCTCTCTCCGTCAGTCATCCATCGCTCTGTCCGTCAGTCATCAATCACTCTGTCCGTCAGTCATCCATCGCTCTGTCCGTCAGTCATCCATCGCTCTGTCCGTCAGTCATCCATCGCTCTGTCCGCAAGGCTGGTCCTCCGTTTGACCATTAGTCAGTCTGCCAGTTCGCCGCGTTGCGAGAACTCCAGTAGCGAGAACAGCCCAGATGGCGCCTATCGGGTTTACCTGCAGCGAGAACAGGCTAGATGGCGCCTATCGGGTTTACCTGCAGCGAGAACAGGCCAGATGGCGCCTATCGGGTTTACCTGCAGCGAGAACAGGCCAGATGGCGCCACTGGGGTTTGGTTTGGCTTGGTTTGTAGACCAAGCACCGTATCCTCTTGGATTCAGGGGCTGGGGTAACTTTTTGAGATATGTTTTGTTTGCAAGCCCTTAGGTTTTATTGTAACTAATACAAAAATGCAAATATAATCCCAATTCCCAATATAAAAATGCATACTCAATACGACTATTTTGAAAAATATGGGTATAATAAAACTTTTCGAAGTTTTACTTAAATCATACCCTGCCCCAGATTTAATAGTTGTTACTTTAGTCCAAAAACATTACTTTACTAATTCAGTGCACTTTTAAGTGGGAAGGGGTCGGTAGTCAAGCAGGCTGCTCCTTGCCAACTTTGTCTTGTGAGCACCTCGGGCAGGTCCGAAAACTGTTTTCCGAGTTTTCGGAGGAGGCGCAGTTGGGGTGGTTATCTCCGGTTTAAAGGGCATCATTTCCGATCCAAATGGGTGCCGCCGGCGCTTACGACTCGAGGGTGCCACCTGCACTCGCGAGGGGCATCTTCAGTGTCCAGACGCGCAGGAGTGGCGCCCTCAATCGTGATACCCTTTCCTCCGCCACGACCGGACCCCTTGGTTGCGCTCCTGTCATCGGCAGGGACGTTAGTCAAGGGGAAGGGGGCACGGGGACCATATGCCCCTCTCCTGACCAAACCAAATTAACACTAGAAAAACTGGGATTCTGATGAACCGACCCCCCCCCCCCCGGTCAACGACATTTGGCTGAGGAGCAAAATTTGATTCTACTTCTGACGTGGCTACCCTCTCTCGGATAAAAGTCATGACTACGTAACTGCTGGATGAGAAATAACCTGGATTGGCCACCTCCAGCGACAATGTGACCGACAACGCACGTACAGGAGAGACGGTTTGTTATGTTAAATTAGCGTCGAAACGCGGAAGTGCTTCCAGATGGATTTTCCTCTGAAATACAGTTTGTTGTTTTTTAACGCTTATCAAAATTGGGTATAGTAGAAATTCAATTGGAAGGTAAGGATCATATGGTGGGCGTGCAGTTTGGTTGTAGCATTTTGGTTTTTAATAATATGAAATGTGTAATGCCATTTCAAATATGGGATCTAAAATAATAAGTACCATATTTTGTTCATAACATAC
Source organism: Semibalanus balanoides (assembly GCA_014673585.1). Lineage (NCBI taxonomy): Eukaryota > Metazoa > Arthropoda > Thecostraca > Balanomorpha > Balanidae > Semibalanus > Semibalanus balanoides. Next base: position 62,968 of record VOPJ01001307.1, read on the forward strand.
CTTTGAGTTATTTTGTTTTATCATGCCTTTGAGAGCAAATTTGTGTGAAAAGAATTTCAATATAAGGCTTTTAGATGGAAAGTATGCCCTCAACTAAAATAATTTATTTTTTAATCTTGCGGCTGTGACATGACATGTGCCTTATTCGAATATTTCTCGTATGACTCGGATGCGTCTCATGGAGAGCTTTCTATTGCCGCTTGCGCTTCTCGCTGCGTTGTTATTAGATCGGAAGATAACGAGGGAGACGTGTTTTGGCTTGATGTGGGTTGGCGGAGCTCTCCTGGTATGCCGATAGCTTCGCGCTTCGACCGCTAAGGCGGCCGCCATGGTCTCCTGGCATCAAAGGCGCCGACGAGAGTGGCCCATCAGGGTATTCTCATCCATGGTAACTGTCCTGAGCTCGGCTTGGAGTCACTTTGAAAACAGTTCTCCACGCATGCTTTACGCAGTCTTTTTAATCATGTTCTTTGTTTGTGTCCTCCTGTGCACTTGCAACTTTAATCGACATTTGTTTCACCAAGCATATATATAAACATCATGCATATACTTTGCATTGTGCATGTAGGTAAATCTGTAACACAGCTGCGGTACATAATATTTTGCTATTTGTTTATTTGGGTTTAGCATCTCAGTAAAATACCGAGCTGGTGATTGGATCGGAACATGATGGTACTTTACCGACATGGTTATCGGTCCTCCGCCCCGTTTTGTTTGACCGTGAGGAAAGCTGTGTAAGGTATTTCATACGGTAGAAATTGTGGTATGTGTAGGTGGCGTCGTGTTTGATTGAAGCCTAGTTGCCTCTGGCATTCCGCTGTCGAGATGCGGTCATTAAGTATTGATAACGAAGGTTAGATATGCAATCCATTGTTTATCCATCAATCCATCAATCAATCATCCAAATCAATCCATCAATCAATCAATCAATCAATCAATCAATCAATCAAATCAATCAATCCATCAATCAATCCATCCATTATGAACGAGCGTGCATCCTTTAAATGGTAAGGAAAAGATTTAATTGACATTTGGCAAGTGGTTCTTTCGTCTCCGCTTGGAAATTTATTGTATGTACTTGTAATACTCTAAAAAGTCTAGCAGTGGTCGCATTTCGTAATGGTAATGCGACCTACGTATATTAATGAATCCGCTGTGGTTTATACAGATATGCATACCTAAAAAGATAACATAAGTCACTTGGTCATGCAACTGAAAAATCATGTTTCATAGCTACTCCTGTTCATCTGTAACTGCCAATGATACAATCTCGTCATGGTCTCTTGGATTGGATGTGATCACGGGAAGTTCAATGCCCCCAAAGAAGGCGATTCTCATTGGGTCATTAGAGGCTTACTTTTCTATGGGCGAGGCTTGAATAAAGGCTTGCAAAAATCCATTGTCGAGTTTGATAATAAACCAATTAATGCGCTAAGCCAATAAACCAATAAATTAATGCGCTCTACTAATGATGAAAGTCCACATTGGACTCGACCCTACGCGTCCGTCCATGACGAATCATTGGATTCACCCTTGAACATTGAAGATTGAACTAGTCATGAAATATATTGAAATATATTGTCATGAAATATATTGAAGGCTGAAGCATGAGCGATTTGATATAAATGATAACAATAGTATTAATATGTGAAGCGTTTTTTTCCGTTTGTTGTAGAGAGCCGATTGCCGAATCAAGTCAACTCCGAACGGAGCTGCACGGTTCTGAGCTATCGGTCATCGGAGGCTAACGCATGCCCAGCCAACACAGTGAGCTACATTATGCTCATATTCCACAGAATGTCTAGAAGTGTTTGGCACTGCAGCGTGCAGAGGAAAAACGAAACGGTAGTGAGCGAGATTTAGGTCAATGCAAGTTTCGAAGGTGAAGGCAATCAGGCATAGCATCGCATCCACAGGCCAAGGTCAGGTGCACTGCAGTAGGTGTATTCGACATTCCGACACTTTTACGTCGGATTAGGTGGCTATTTAAGTTCCTGATTGAAATACTGGTTAGTTTGAGGAAATGTAATGAACTGGATTATGAGTGAAGGAAGTGACACAACCATGTGGGAAGGACTTGGGTCAAGGTAGCTGGTAGTTACTGGGCTTTGCTCAACAGGTCGCCGACAGCTAGTTGTAGGAAATTATAACATCCGTCTGTCTATGATCCTACTCGTTACTAAATTTTAACCCGCGCACAGACACTGACAGACACAACTGAGCCAACTTAGGACGGACCGGGGGCGGATACCTCGCCCTAGTAGATCTCGAAAAACTACGCAACGTAGCGAGAAGCAAGGAAAACGGCGTTAGTTAGTTGTGACAAGTACTAGAGGAATAGTACTTAGATTTATTTTTTACCAGGTCCATATTGAGGTACCAGAGTCAAACAGGTCAAATTTTCCCATATTTCGAATAAATTGAGCACTTGCTTTACATAATCCGGGCTGAGCTAAATAATTAGACAGCTAGGAGGCGCATTCGACATAAAAATGGCACGACAAATGCCCTTGAAGCGCTCTTTCTGCATTATACCCTTCAAATTTGAGAAATAGGGTCAATAGTTTAGGCTCCAGAGGTCAGCAAAGGTCAAAATGCTTAATTTCATGGAAAAGTTGTTTTGCTAATTACTTTTTATTTATAATCGTTAGAGCAACTATTTTGCGATCATCGTGTTTCTCTCATCACGGCGCGTCGAATACCTAGCTAGATCAAACTCAAAAATTTGATCTGACCTGACCTGAGGTCATGCCAAGGTCAAGTCAAATTTTATGTCATTCGATGGAGCTCGACAAGATAAACGGAATGGTGAAAACCATAGCACAATACTTCACGTAGAATATGAGTTATTGTACAAAAACCATATGCCCTTGGGGCACATTGGATTTGACCTTCAAGAGGTCACGGAAGAAAATTACAACATGCATCCTTCTGCTAAGCTCCGAAATAGTGAAAAAGATGAAAACTGACCATATTTAGCCAGGTTTTGTTCGATTGGTGCGCATTTCAATTTTTGCCCATAGGCTTAAAATGGGAGGTCACTCAATTGACATCTCAGATCACCGACATACAAAATCCGAGATATACGAACTGTAGATAGCACTGGCCTTATTACACACTGTGAGTTTCAAACTGTTTGGTTCACCACTGTGGCTTCGGCAAGATGTCAAACTTTCAAAAATGTGGCTTTGACAACGTGACCTTAAAAGTTAGGAGGCAAAAAACTCAGAAAGTGCGGGTAATTGATGTCCAAACAGCTATGCAAAATTTGACGGCGCTACGCGCCGCCGTTTTTCCGCTACTCCTGAAAAAACCGGGGGGCGGATATCCCCCCGCCCGTGCGCGGGTTAAACGTTACTGTCCGTACATACATTGATCACACCATTGGCCGGTGGGGCAAATATTATCCCCATTCGCAATATGTAGGAACGTAGGTATGCCGAAAATCTTTAAAGCCATCAACTCAAAACTTAATGTTCCTTCTCCAAGTTCAACATACCGTCTCCTGTGAAAACTGATGTATTGTCAATTAAATGTTTTCAAGATATCCTCAGTTTAATGACGTAACTTGCCCAGTGGCGTACCCAGGATTCGCTTCAGGGGGGGGGGGGATTTTGGTCGGGGAGCACAAGGTAACCCCACAAAAAATCATCGGATTTGGCCCACTTTATTTCTAGAGAGGCATATTTTCAACTTTTTTTCGAAAAAATCACAAAAACATTATTTTTAGGGGACTCCAGGTACATCCCCAAAAAATAACCGTATTTTTGCCAGGCCGGTGAAATACGACGAAATTGTGTGAGAGCACCGTGGGCGCAGGCCCTGTTTCGTGCACTGAGGCACAGTGTCCCAAAGTTTGTTGATTTGGGTGGGAGATGACACCCAGCTGTGAATAATTTTCCACTCTCAATCTCCATTTTAAGAATGAATTTTTCGCTCCCAAATTATGAATCGTAATATTGAATCTGATATCAATCAATATTAACTAAAAATACATGATTTCAATACAAACCACTGCTTTTCATATTCAAAACAGTAATCAATATTGCACCATTTTCTACATAATTTTCCACTCTCATGGTCTTTATGGGCTCAAATTTTCCACTCTGACACCCAAGCCCAAATGGAATTTTGGGACACTGCTGAGGCACTAGCAGGGGGCACAGGGTGCATGTGCCCCTCAATGGACCGACTTTTTCAATAAAAAATGGTCGGCGACGTTCCTTTTTACGACTTTTTGGGGGCCCTGTAAAATATAGTGGCCTAAATCCGAGAGTTTTATTTTCGCGCCATTTTTCGGGGGCCTTTGCTTGCCGTGCCCCTTTGTCGAAGGTCTGGCTGCGTCTCTTGCCGCACTAGCCAAATGTGTGAGGTCCAGTTGATGCTTCAAAGGCCTTGGTTGCTCTGCATCCATGAAACCCCAGAGCCGCCTGAGGGGGCACTCTGACTATAGAACCTCGGAAAAAACTGAAGTGCTATGAAAACCACACTTTGCGTGGTCCTTAGATTGAAAATAGGGCCCTTCGGGCCCTAATTCCAAAGGGGGCACATGGGTCAAGGGTGCACGCACAGACCTTCAAGGGGGCAATTGCCCTTTTGCCCCCTCCCCTTGGTACGTCTATGACTCTGACCGCCTGAGGGGCCCCCTTGCCACCTGCAAGACACTCCGGCCGCCTGAGGTGGCACTCAGGTCGCCTTAGGAGGTACTCTGACCTCAAAAACCTCTGAAGAACCTCTGAAGAGCCTCTGATATGCTCTAAACACTCTAAAGACCACGCTTCGCGTGGTCTTTATAGAGATAATATGGCCTTTGGGCCCTATTTTCAAAGAGGGCCATTGGCCAGGGGGCCCATTGGCCCAAGGAGGCACCACGGGCCTTCAGGGGGGGGCGCAATTGCCCGCCTTTTTGCTCCCCCCCCCCCTTGTTACGCCTATGCACTTACCTAACACTACTTGGTGGTAAAATCAACCAAACTTAATACAATGTAAAAACTGGCTTTTGGACGAAGGACATCCGAAAAGTGTTTAACAAAATCACTGTTTCCTAAAGCGTCTATCAGGAATTTAAACCCGTTTTAGACAACTTTATTTTGCATTATTGCTATAATTTAAATTATCTATGATGTCGGCGCGGATTCAGGGGGAGGGGTGCCCCTCCCCTGAACCTCGGGTCAGGGTCGCGTCCAGGTCGCGCCCGCCAAGCGCGCCCGTAAGGCGCAACTTTCTGGTTTCGATCACGCCTCCCCCCTCCCCGGTCAACAAGATTTCGCTGACAGCGACCACTATGTGAAGCCCCCTTGACCAAAATCCTGGATCCACGCCTGGATGTTGATTTTACACCCACACGGCTTTCGCTTATATACCAGTCTTTCAACCAGTCTTTTCTAGTTCTGAGAGGACAGATGCTGCAATGTAGATACAAATTACAACATATAGACAACATAACGACACGTGCGACGACATAGGCTTTTCTATAACCATATTACTTGATGTATGCATATCCCAGTCAATTTGTGCTTAACGTTGTTCTTCCCTGTTTCTATCCGTATTCTATGGTGTTATATTTATTGTCTTTTCGCCTGTACTGAATACATCGTTGTGTTTTACACGTGTTGCCTTAGTTATACATCGCTAAGAGTGTCGTCTGCTGGAACTTTGGCATATATCTTCTCACTATCCGCAAGTGCAAATCGCTTTATCTTGGCGGTTCCAGGTGTTTCCAGCAAGATATACATCGGTTTGTCAGCACTAGCCTCTTGCGCCATGGTTTCCAGGCAGCTCCAGAACTGGACATTGATGAGTGAGATATGAATACAAAGAGACGAGAACTTGTCCTTGAACTAATGAGCCTGATATCCATATTTTAGGAAAATATCTAGACGGAAGATCAGCATGACGTTTAACAACATAAACATATCGTCCAACATGGCTTATCAGCACGATTCGTCTTGATTGCGGTCTTTGCAGGGGATTATTCTAACAAAACTTACTTCTATGGAATTTCCGTCCTGTGGCCCGGGTGTGCCATGGCGTATCTGAGTCAGAGGCCAGAGCAGGTTTGACCTGCTCAAAATACAACACTGGATGTGAGAGCTTTGAATGAGAGCTTTGATGCCCGTGAATGCTGCAATCGTACAGTGCTTTCTCAAAGTAGTATTACATCAGTGTTATTAAAGGTGGCGCCGAAAAGTTGCGATTCAAAAATCGTCAATGATGTCAACAATTGACCACTAAATTATTGGTGTTTCGTGAATAAGCTTACAGCTTCACATTCAAACCAGAGCCAATCACCGTGTAGATTGTCATCCAAACATTGCTTCCAAATTAGACGGAAATACCTAAATAATAACAAGATGTCTTATCCTGCAGCCCAGCTTCATTTAACGGAACGGTGCTTATTGTACTGATCGCGGGTGAACGGTGAAGATGCTGCCCTGCTCCGAGCGAGCCTCTGCGGCTGCCGAGTTGTCAGCAATGCGAGCTGAGCTGAGTGAATCGCTAGCGCTGGTCGGAGCTGAGTCGACTGAGTTGTCAGCGAGTTGAGCTGAGTTGAGTGACTTGTCAGCCGTCAGCGTTAGTCGGAGTCGGGCGTCTGAAACGATCCGTCTTCGTCATCAGCTCGGTCAACATGTCGGCCACTGAGAGGACCGACACGCCTAGTACCAGACTGACGAAGCCGCCCATCTCGCTAAGCAGACTAGCCAGTGGGTAGGAGCGCCGCTCGATGGTTACCTCTTCGGCGATCGACGCCGCCGAGACCTGCACGACCAGCTGGTTACCGGTGCCGCTACTGTGCCACAGCACGGGCACGGGCAGCGTCTCCACGGCCGTGTCAGCCACGAAGCTGCGGCTTCGACAGGCCGGCAGACAGGAACAGTCGGTAACGTTGACGGTCAGTCCACCCGTGCGCAGCAGCCGCCTCAGGGTCTTCCTCGGGCATTCGGAGAGGTGCGGGTACTGCTCCAGCATCTCAGGCGTCGAGCAGTTGTGTTTCTCGGCCCACTGGTGGTAGGTGCAAGTCGAAGGATGCACGTTTCGTAGTGGTAGTCGTCGCCTGGGCATACAGGGAGCGCGGCTGAGACTCTCCCTGTCGTGGATGTGATGAAGTCAGCTTCAGACGGATTAATTTTAGTAGCGACTCTGCCCTCCGCGACAGACGTCCCTCTGATGAAAGATCCCGGCTGAACACCCCTGACGCCCGGGTTCGCCACCACCGGGTGCCGCCGAGGAGTGCACAAACACAGCGTTGAACTCGCAGTTGACATTGTGTCGGCCAAAGATCTGCAGCTCGAGCTCGGAACCTTCTTGTACGCCGTGGCCTCCGCCAGCTGCCCCCAGGTGACGTTCGGGTGTCAGAGTGTGACAGAGTGCGCTCTCTGTGAGTGACACCCAGGAGCGCCATGTGCCGATACCGACCTCCACTTGGCCGGGCGGGGTAGTGAATGCCAGTGGCAGGCAAGCACTGAGGTTCACAGCTGTGAATCAGCTGCTCGATGGAAACGCTAGCCAGCCAGAGTTTCTGGCCGACTGTCAGACTCCCGCCGAATAGAATCGCGTTTTCCTGCCAGGCGAACGGGGTGCCGCACAGAGTGACGCCCGGCACGTCGACGTCCTCCCAGGGGGTGTAGGATATCGTCACCGAGACGGGCTCGCCGCTGAACAGCTGCAGCAGTGTCCAGCATTGGTAGCCGGAGAGCAGCGCGCAGCAGGTGGCCAGCGCGAGGCGGGCGATCTTCACCCCAGGGCCGGCGGCCGACATGGCGACGGGAGGCGCGACGTCGGCCCTCCGGCAGCGACTGACGTCGTATGAGGCGATGGCGATCCGTTCGTTTCGTGTCTTGGCTGGAGATCGATCGAGGGCATTATGCTCGCTATCGATGCTGGTCGCTCTCACAACAACATCCTTTCAATGTGTGTTGATCGCTTAGCGTTCACCTGAGCATAAACACCTTTTCAATATTAAGTATATACTACATACACACGTTGAGTCTACTAATATCCCTGTCACGGCCTATGCAAGGCGAAGCGATGGACGCAGCCCGTCACAAATTTGCCCATTGATCCGTCTCGCTCGAGTTGTGGATTACCTTTACTAAATATATGATCGGTTAGATAGATTGCCTTCCATTCAGTTTGCATACATGATGTATCGGTGCTAAAGACACTGAATACCCTCCAGACCAGTGCAGAGCGCTGTAGAGGAGCGAGTGATGTGCTTCTTATCGTTGCTAGCGTGGAAGTGCAGCATATATTCATACCCTTGATGACGCATGTTTATCAAGCTTCAACAAGCTCATTACATTACCATGAGCCCAGTGCCCAGCTTGACCTTAATCACAAGTTTTGTGCATATATTTTTCCGACAGGCGTTGAGACTTGAGATATGGCATTTATTGATTGTACAGCTGACGAAACATTATAACTTATGAGAGCGTTTAATGCTATTGATCAGAAGTGCACACAATTTTAAGTGGGGAACAGGTAGATGTTTGGCCCTTTCTCTCCCATAGAGTAAACTAATGCTACTAGCCCCGCTGGACGATCTATGTATACAGACTGCATTTGTTTACGTCCCCGTCAATGGATCCCCGCTCGCTCGTAATGACGCCCCCAGTGCCACCTGCACCTACACGAAGTTGAAGTTCCTCTTAACAGACGACGGTGTCAATGGTTATAAATTTTGAAGTGCTATTTTTCTCAACACGGACATTATCGTAACTTGTAGGAGGACAGTTTTATGTTGGGAAATGTAGGGAGCACATTAATACACACTAGATGTTATCATGCGGTCTGTAAAATTAATTTCTTGGGCAATATTCTATGCTGAATATGTCAATACTACGTAACATTTCGAATCAAGAATGCATATAAGATAAAAATTCGGTGCGCACAGAAGTAAAAATAGTACAGATGGGAGAGCCTTAATTATGGTAAGTTCGATCGTTTAAATATTGCTTATCTGGAGGGAGGGGGTCGATCTAGAGGTCTGCCTGACCCCAGCCCATCCCCGGTGGCGATGCCCCTGGTGTGAATTGTTTTGAGCTGCATAAGAATTGGGGCGACGAATATAAACTGAGGGGTTTTATTACGTGTGAATAGTTTTACTTTTCATCATTAATTTCTTTAACCTTACTCCGTTCCAGATGTACGTTGTTACAGGTAACCGGTCTGTTATCCGTTATCTTCTCGTCATGTATTCACCATGATCTAAGGGAGATAAGCTTCTATCGTGAACCGTCCTTAAGACATGGGTCACCATTCACCAGTCTGCCTTAGCTTCACATGTATCGAAAGCGCATTCAGGAGCCCGCTTAACCTTCCATCCCCATCAATCGATGGCTCACGGAACTTCTGGCGCGCGTTGTGGCGTCTACGGGTGACCTCGGTTTCGATGGGTGGCGGGTAACTGATGACTGTCAACGCGCTGCCCGCTGATGGGCTGGTTCAGTTCCGCCACCCGCCCTCATACGCCTCCACCAACGGCAGGCTCTGCGGGTTCTACCGGCACGGCGTGCTGGGTGACACGTGCAGTGCGCACCCGTACCACGCTTTGCTAAGTCACTGCAGAGGTGGCAGGCGGCCAGATACGGTCCTGCCTGCAGGCGAGCCCGGTGTACGCCACAGCCGACACGCTGCTAGCACGTGCAGAGGTGGCATCGGCCCAAGGATACGGTGTCCTGCCCTGCAGGTGGAGCCCGGTGTACGCCGCAGCCCGACACGCTGCTAAGCAGAGGTGGAGGCGGCCCAGGATACGGTCCTGTCATGCAGGTGGAGCCCGGTGTACGCCACAGCCCGACACGCTGCTAAGCACTGCAGAGGTGGAGGCGGCCCAGGATACGGTCCTGTTCTGCAGGCGGAGCCCGGTGTAAGGCACCCCTAGCTCTCAGACGGTATCCGTGTTGGGATTACCCATTGGTGAATCCATACCGGCAGCTTGGGGGGGGGGAAGGCAAGGGTGGTTGGGGTAATTCCACAAAGTTTCAGACTATGCTGAAAACTCATACAATTTTGCTTGCTTATGCATTGATAGCTGATTTAAAACAAGATTTCCTTTATAAAACTTGCTTATATAATATATTTTATTATATATCAGGCAATAGCCATTTTCACGATGGCTTATTTTGCGCGAAATGTTTTAAAACATTTTAAAATGTTGTAAAATGTTTTTAGTTCGTTAGGCGTCTTACACGATCGGACTAATATGCGGAAATGTTTACTCCTCGCCGTCGGTCCCCAGGGCTGATAGGGATAAAACTTGTTTCGCTAAAATTAGTCATCGTGAAAGCGGCTACGACTAAAACATTTTAAAACATTTTAAAATGTTTTAAAACATTTCGCGCAAAATAATACATCGTGAAAACGGCTAATGTGTCATTTTTGTGACGATTTCAAGCGTTTTGGGGCATGACTGCTCCACCTGTATCCGCCAGTGGGATTATCCCTTACATACGGACAGCAAACTCGGTCCACGATTATGCAAAAATGACCACGTGATACGTTGGTTTATGCATGATGCCAAATTTTCCAATAGGTAATTTCAGGTTATATAGGTACATACCTACTGCTGCTGTATAAATGCCATTATTAAAATTTAAACTTCAATGTCGATTTATCCATACCCGTGCAAAGCTTTAATACAAAAGCCTTTGGATTATGTATAATAATAACGTGGACCTACTGTGAATGCCATACTCTGGGGAGGGGGTATAATTGTGGTAGTGTCCGTGCACTTTTTTGGTATATCCTGAAATATATACTCTCGGAAGATAATTGAGATGGGCAGAGTAGCTCCTAACCCAGACTGATTTTCTCTTCTGATCTTCTTTTATTCATGGATCGATAAGTTGCTCGATCGTGCTGGCTCTTGCAAAAAATAGCTCTGGGTTCGAACCGGAATTTTTAACCGTCATATTGCCGATACTCTATACCCGTTCCAAATAGCCCACAAATGCAGTTAAACTGTAACTCAACTTACTGGTAATGGCTATGTAGGTAAAGGCCACTCGTGCTGGTTGCACCCTATACCCGTTTAAGGGGCTCAATTTTAATTAAGCTATTTACGAATCATACGGATTTAGCTATCTATCCACGAGGAAGATACGGGGATCTTTGGCCATGACCTACTGTGCCGCATTTAGTCTAAGGTACGTGAAGCAGCTTGTATAATTACGGAAGCTGCTTCGTAGCACAGAAAGTCAATTTAGATACAGAAGCTTCCAATGGCTCCTATGCAGTATTCATTAGATTGATGAGCGTCTCAGACCCGTGGTGGGCCTGGTCCCTGGGGGTCAAGGCAGCTAAGTACACCGGTGACCATAGGACCTAACACGTGTCGGAGCCTGCCACGCGCCACAAAGTACGCGGAGAAGGGACAGGCCGCAATGACACGTGGACACGACGCAAATGGAGAAGGCACGAGGTAAACGAAAAAGCATGGGGCACAACTTAAACGGAGAAGGCACGGTTTGCAACGTAAACGGAGAAGGCACAGGCCACTTATTAAGTAGAGGAATCCCGTGACCCGTGGGCTAATAGTGGTCGGTACTCGGTTCACTGTGTTGAAAGTGAAGTGCACTGACATTCGGCATGTGAGTCCAGCCTGTGATGGAATCAGTGGCTGCTTTCCATATTGATTTATATTGCTACTTTCCATGATGTGTTTTACGCGTTGCGAGGTGATGCACGGTTCGTGAGCTCGTGAAGGATCGTCTGGAGAGTTCTAAAACGGTCCACTGTGGTACGAATACTGAATGCAAGGTCCTATAACAACAGGCTGGGCGAAATTGATACCAAAACGTTTTTTAAACTTTTTTACAAGAAATTCGTGACAAAACTACGTTTTAGATTTAATTGTGGTAACTTTTCCTTACCATGGTAATTACAGTCACATTGCAATTAAAACTGGCAATTGGGGCATTCCACGACAAATCGACCATACATATTTACATTTTACAGTCACTCTAATATTCTTTTAAAATTCTGAAAATGGGTTTTATAGTAGTCTTGGGGTCTAAAGCCATCTGTGACAATCTTAAAT
>VOPJ01001309.1:0-22580 GCA_014673585.1 Semibalanus balanoides
GCTCACCACCAGTCTTCCAGTCCCCGACTTTTAGGCTTCAATATTAATGAAATAAGGGGTTTCTATGAAGATGTGAAAGCGTTTCAAGTCATTTTCGAGTAGGGGAACAACTTGGCTATCTCAACTCAAAATCCCATGCTAAAGATGAACTGTTTCCTTTAAAGCTCCAGCACGGTCGACTTGCTGGGGCAGGCGGCGACAGAGTGCCCGAGCCAGTCGCGACCTTACCCGCTTGTAGCCCCGACAGACAGCACCGATGGACAATGCTGACATTTAATTAAACGGGTGTGCTTAGGCAAAGCTTTTAAAGTATACTTTCAAAGCTAGCTTCCGGCAGACGAAAACAAACATCGTCCCAGAGAAATGGAGGGTGTATTCGAATAGTGCACTGATATTGGTGCTACTAGCCGTTTTCACGAAGGAATTTAATTCGCCTGGCGCAATCGTCATCGGTGGTATCGATGAAGTAGAATAATGTAGTGGTCTAAACACTGTAAAATGTACATACATAAGACAGTTTTTCGCCAAAAAGGTAAGGAGGAATTTGCGTCCGTAAAAATATAGGATGCACTTATGTACGTAATACGTTATCGCAAATTATTTGTGTTACACATACGTGTCGATTTATATACTTTTGAGGTGGCCGAGGGCCACCTAATGTTTAGTTCGGCTGCTCCAACGCTAAAAACGATTTTATGTGGGGGGCATGTTGACCGGAGAGAGCCGTTGACCACTTTGGGAGGAACCTCGATCTATCAAAAATTGCATTTTCCGGCCTGAGAGCTTTAAGTCGGTACGATAAGAACATCCGCTTCTTTGAGAGGATCATCGGTTGACCTGAGAGGGCCATCGTTCGGTCTGAGAGGCCCCTTGCCAGGTGAAGGCAGGGGCACAGCAAAGGAAGGGGGCACAGGGGGCACGTCCTCCCATTAGGCCGACCAACACACTGCAAAATTATCGGCGTCGTTCCTGCTTGCGACCATTTTTGGGCCTTGCAAAATAGGTGGAGTGGCCTAAATCCGAGGAGATACTTTTTCGCGTCATTTTTTAGGGAGAGGGAGAGGCGCCTGGGGATGCCATGCTCCCTTGCCGAAGGTTTGGCTGCACCCCTGTGTGAAGTCTTTAACTATGCTAGTCAGAGGAGGTCCTTACGAGAGGCCTGATATTGCCTTTGAGATACCTCAGAATTCCCTTATATCTTATCCAAGGCTGAGAGCCATTGCCAGATCCGAGAGGGTTGCCAGATCCGAGAGGGTTCTGCCAGTTTGAGAGGGCTATCGGTCATTCTGAAAGCCATAGATCGGTCGGAGGTTTGGTCAAAACTTTGGTTTGAGGTCACCAGCTTGGCCGGTATGTACATGAAAATCACGTTCGCCGGTCCGTCGTCGCACAATCAAAAGCCAGCGTATACGAGTCAAAGCTAGCGAAATATAACACTGGCAAGGCAAAGGAAATGTCGAATCAAAATGTAAAACAAGTATAGCGTTATTTGTGATTCGCGCCACCTACACACGTGCTGCCCTGCCTCCCAGTGCTCTACCGTTGGCTCGGTTCTCTCTCCCGTCACGTCTAAGAGCGGTCCCGAGTCCCAACCCACGGGACTGGAGTGCCAGTAGCAGCCTCGCACGTCACTAATGCCTTCCGCGTCACCGACCCTACTCAGTCAGTCACTGGGCATTGTCACAGAACAGGATACCAGACCGACGCGCCACCAGCGCCCTGCAGCTCCATCAGCAGCGCTGGTTTCGAGAGAAATGCCGTCCATGGGGGCACTGGCAGGCCTCCAGACTGGAAATCCTTCCCGCAAATATCATTAGCACGGGGCGCTAAGTCCAAAAATAATGCTAGACTAGTGACAAGGAGTCGGGGGCAAATATATTAAGAGCGGTAAAGCATGCTTCTGTCAGCAGTACAGTTACGCCTTTCAAGTTAAGTTCAACACCAGTCAACACTTTTTGAATGTGAAAGTGTAGGTGAGATGGAAGGTGTTCTTAAACACCTTTCCACCTTCCATGCGTCAACGCTATCAACTCCTGCTCGCCAGCACCGTCCGTCTGTCCGTCTGTCCGTCTGTCCGTCTGTCCGTCTGTCCGTCTGTCCGTCTGTCCGTCTGTTCCGTCTGTCCGTCTGTCCGTCTGTCCGTCTGTCCGTCGTTCCGTCTGTTCCGTCTGTCCGTCTTGTCCGTCTGTCCGTCTGTCCGTCTGTCCGTCTGTCCCGTCTGTCCGTCTGTCCGTCTGTCCGGTCTGTCCTCCGGTCTGTCCGTCTGTCCGTCTGTCCGTCTGTCCGTCTGTCCGTCTGTCCGTCTGTCCGTCTGTCCGTCTGTCCGTCTGACCTTCCAGCCCGTATTGATCGTGTGAGCGGCTGCAGACCCCGGCACAATGACGTTCACTGCCGCCGCACCTCTTATTTGTGTAATGACTGGGGAGTGGGCACCGCCCCCAGTTATTACGCCGGATTCTGGCAGCCAGTGACAACAGCTGTCAGACCCGGTGACCGGTGGTGATACCGGCTGTCAGGCCCGGTGACCGGTGGTGATACCGGCTGTCAGACCCGGTGACCGGTGGTGATACCGGCTGTCAGACCCGGTGACCGGTGGTGATACCAGCTGTCAGACCTCCGGGTGACCGGGGGGATACCAGCTGTCAGGCCCGCGTGACCGGTGGTGATACAGCTGTCAGGCCCGGGTACCGGTTGGTGCATACCAGCTGTCAGGCCCGGTGACCAGTGGTGATACCCGACTTCAGGCCCGTGACCGGTAGGTGATACCGCTGGCAGGCCCGGTGACCGGTGGTAGATACCAGTGTCAGGCCCGGTGACGTGGTTGATACCGCTGTCAGGACCGGTGACCGTGTGGTAAATTACCAGCTGATCAGGCTCCGTGACCTGGGGTGATGCCAGGCTGTCAGACCCGGTGACCGGTGTTGATACCAGCTGTCAACCCGGTTGACGGTCTGGTGATACCGGCTGTCAGGCCCGGTGACCGGTTGGTGGATACCGGCTGTCAGGCCCCGGATGACCGGTGTTGATACCAGCTGTCAGCCCGGTGGACCGGTGGTGATTACCAGCTGTCAGGCCCGGTGACGGATGGTTGATATCAGCTGTCAAGGCTCGGTTGACTGGTTGTGATTACAGCTGTCAGACCCCGGTGACCGGTCAGGTGATTATCCAGCTGTCAGGCCCGGTGACCGGTGGTGATACCAGCTGTCAGACCCGGTGACCGGTGGTGATACCGACTGTCAGTAAGGGTAAGTGATGGTAATATTAGTTACCATGCTCGGTGACTGGTATGAGCGAACGACGGAGGTATCGGCTGGTGTCATAAGTCAGCCATGATAGTGCTATCAGCAATGTCGCTTGGTAGTAGCTCTTGTCACTGACCGTGGTATCAGCTATCAGCTATCAGAGGTGGTGGTATTCGTTGCCACTACCTTTTTAATGGCTGGAGCCTTTCACGAACTCTTGAGCTGAGGACGAACGAGCTCGTAAGGCAGAGTCACAAACCTCGGACGTGCTGCTGTTGGCCTCACAAACTAGAGACGTGCTGCTGTTGGCCTCACAAATGGCAAGCAGTAAAAATATTACTGTCGAGTATGAAGTGAGTCGATCTTAAAGCAAGGTAAAGAGGACATTAATGCCTTTATATAAAAAAGTTTGACTTGCAGATCATTTATGTTCGTGGTTTTAAAGAATGACATCGGGGTTGGAAACCGCCCAAATAAAACTTAACTTTCAATCGGATTAGCAGTAGTTGCGGCGCCCATAAGCCCCAGCCCACCAATAACACCAATACACAAATGCCAATTATTTCAAGTATGGTATGACCAGGGCAGCGCACCCTACCCTCTACCAGTGGCAGGGGGCATTTTCAGCCACCCTCGGGTTTTCTTGAATATCTCCAGAACCGTTGGGAGCAGGGACGTAGCTAAGGAGGGGGCACAGGGGCCATGCCCCCTTCCCCTGAGCAAAATATATTCTAGATAGAATGAAATTATCTGACGACCCCCCCCCCCCTACTCCTCTGGTAGAAGCATATGGCTGAGGAGAAAATAAAAAAACGACGTGACCCCCCTGATAAAAATTCTGACTACGTGCCTGGTTGGGAGCAGAAGGGGCGTCACCACTGTGGGGGGGGGGGCAGCAGGGCCCACACTCTAAAATTGTGGGGAAGCCTGCCGCTAGAACCGCGATTCAAACCTTATACTTAGGCTAAGAATATGTTTGCAACATATTTTTGTCATCAATCAAAAAGTGCGGGCATAATGTTTGAAACGACACGATATGGATACATCTGTGATTTACCTTTGTAAAACAGCTTTGATCAAAGAATGCCATATTCCGGGTGTGTCCTTTATTCTGTTGACTTTCCTTGTTTTTTATTTGGAAGCATTTGAAACGTGCGTTAAGACAGCGAAATATTCACATTCAGCGACAGATTCGTGGGCCTCTTAGAAATTAGAATCATCTACAACTATAAAGAACAGACACGACACGAAAATCAACACGTTGAAATCCGTTCCATCCTTCAAATGATAGTGTGGCCTCAAGACGCCAAATAGAGTTCGCCAGCGACAAACTCGAGATCTGGCTTAGATTTCCATAAAATCGGTGTCCAATTAGAGTCTCAAGTGTAGATTAACCCTCACCGTGGTGGTTGGAGGGGAGGGTCATTTTAACCACCCTGAGGTTTTTCCGGAATAGCGAGAAAACAATGGCGTGCAATACCGCCAAACTTTGTACAGCTTTTTGGGCGTTTATTACCCACAATTTGTCAAAGTTTTGGCATACAGTCATCTCAGCTCAGGTCAACAGATTACGTCAAGTGACCTTGCCTTCCAAAAATGTTTGTGATCGCGCAAAGCCACGGTCTGTGTCCAAGAAATTTCAAACTGACAGGATTTCATAAGGTCATAAGAAGGTACCTACATTTGGTGTATCTCGGATTTTGTGCATCGGTGACCAAAGGTCAGGTCAATTTCCTGACTCCCTATCATAAGCGAACGGGAAAATATACAAATGCTTCCTATGCAGATAATAGGTATTGGATCAGGAAAATTCTTTCAGAATCATATTATTTTAGCTAATTCTTGACCCAGGTACAATTGCTGCACAGTGATCTCTGAAAGGTCATCTGAGGTCATCAGCAAAGTTTTGCTAATAACTCTTGATAAAATAAAGATAGAGATGAGCAGAGTGTTTGTCTTTTGTGTTTGTCTCGTCGGGCAACGCGTCGCCGCATCGGTAACACGGGCGTCGGGCCGCGTCGCCGCATCTGTAACACGTCCTATATGGGTCACAAAATGACCTTGACCTGATGTCAAATTTTGAAATTGACCTTAACAGGTATTATTTAGTAATTTCCAAAACGCCTCGGACCCTTGATGAGACATAACACGATGGTTTTAAAATCATTGCTGTACTTTATTTTATATTAACAAAGTTATACATTTGATTGAAAAACACATTTCTACCAAAAAGTTTCATTTTAAACCTTTAATAACCTCTGCTTCACCCTGTATACGAGTAAAGTTTGGTGTCTAGACGCACGCAATATAGGCTTGCCAGTGCAGTGTGAGATAGCCGACAAATTCGAGATTTGGCGGGACCCCCTTCGATTTCAATGTTCGCGAGACGTCTGCATGAAAAATCGGCGGCTTGCCAGTGCAGTGCAGCGACAGATTCGAGATTTGGCGGACCCCCTTCGATTTCAATGTTCGGTGCATGAAAATCGGCGTCCAAATAGAGTGTTAGGTGTAGATCAACATGATTAAATTTGCTTCATCATGCATCTTATAGTTTGGCATCTAGACGCTAATAGAGTTCACCAGCGACAGATTCGATATTTGCAGGACCCCTTAGATATACCATGAAAATCGGTTTTCATATAGAGTTGCATGTGTAGATTAAAATGGTGATATCCGTTTCACCCAGCAAATGATATAGTTTGTCGTCCAGCCGCCAAATAGTTCGCCAGCGATAGGTTCAAGATTTGGCAAACCTCTTAGATTTACATGAAAATTGGTGTCCAAATAGAGTTTCAGGTATAGACTAGCATGGTAAAATTAGTTTCACCATACATATGATAGCTCGACATCTAGCTGCCGATAGAGTTCGCCTGTGACAGATTGACTAGAAAATATGGACTGATGGGTCCGCCCCCCCCACTAAAAAAATTGTGGCGACGCTCCTGGGAGCAGGCACATCAAATTTTCGGACTTTTCCTCAAATGGATTTCCGCATATGGTGTTCAAACATTTTAGTTTTTATCCTTAACAAAGGCGGCTCCTGGGTGTCGACTTTTAGGTGAGAACCTGGGTGTCGTCGGCGAACTGCGCTACAACAGCGCCAGCGGCATGCAGGCTGAGGTCATTTGCAAATACAGTGAAGGGTAGCGGGCCGAGAGAAGAACCTTGGAAACAAGGGCGGCGCCAAGGAAGGGACAGGGGGACGCATCCCCCAATCGTTTATGATTTTAACATTACGCCTATGTTTATGATTTTAACATGGTCGTTGCATAAAAATAATCGTCTTCAAAATGCCTCCGTCCCCCCCTACTTTCGAAAGGTGGCGCCGCTCTTGCTTGGAAACTCTCTGAGTGAATAGTTGGACGAGATGCCGAGATCAATGGTGAAGAGCAGCGGACGTTCTGCGTATGGCCGGACAGGTAGTTTAGTTAGAAAACCAGGAAGTGTCGACACAGTAAAGCTGTAATTTGGCTTGCAATTTGAAATGCTCGATAACATCGAAGCAGCGAATCAAATCACGTTCAGCCACACCTTTCTCCGTTCCAGCAAGGATTCTTCTTCTCTTTTTTGTCCGAATGTTTTGTATGGATGGTTTTCCGAGGTCCGGACCGGCACTAAGCAGAGCTTGTTCCACTGGTCCTGACCTCACCACCCGATCGCGCAATTCCTGTTGGCCGGCAAAATTTATAGACGAAAGCTGTACGTGCCCGACATACCTGGACACGGTCCGCCCCGCTCACTGACGTCACCTGGCCTTGAGTGCGACCGCTGCCACAGGCCGCAGGCCATCCCAGTCAGGAGGAAATAGCGAGCGCCGAAGCGACTCGAGCCTGCGGCTACCACTACCGGGATAGGTCAGGAGTCCAGTGCTCTCCCACTGAGCTACAGGGTGGAATAAAACTGTGTCCGACCTGTAGCTCCCACTGAGCTACGTTCCAAACCGCTCCTGTGCCACAATTTTTTCCCCTTCCTATCGCACGGGTGGACGGCCATCTCAAACAAGGGCCAGCTTGTTACTGTCTATACCGATTTTACGAGTGCACTCCAGAGCGTTAACCACCGATTGTTGCTGCCTATAAACCTGAGAAAATGTACGGTATAGATGGCGTTGCTCTGCAGTGGCTACTGGATAACATCATACCTGAGGAGGCGTAAGCAACGGATTAAATGGAAAAGTGTCCGATTGGGTTCCGGCTGTGTCCGGACACTGGCGGATCCAAGGGGGGCATCAGGGGAAAATGCCCTCCCCAAACCGCCTGAAATCGGCGCAAATTTACACATTTCCTGATGTAGAAGGACATCTACGCAACTTTTACTTAGGAAAGTTTATTTTAAAACGTATAGCAATGCATAAGGGAGCGAAATCCGATGATTTTTTAATGTTGATGAACTTTTTTGGGGTGATGCCCCCATGGCGCCAAAAACTAAATCCTAGATCCGCCAATGAGTCCGGAACACCGGAAAGGGGTCACATCTCTCCGCTCCTGTTCTCTCTCTACGTGAACGACCTGCCCACCGTGACCGTCATCTCCACCAACTGTCTGTTTTTGCTGACGATTTGAAATTGTTTCATGAGGTCAAGTCCAAAACGGAATTCCATGTACGCCTTTCTCCAGCAGGACCTGAACGTAGTGACGCGCTGTGTGGCCGACTGGAAACTGAAACTGAATGCTTCATAAATCATAATGAAAATCTTTCAAAATTACTCTGAAGCTAAACGTAGTGACGCGCTGGGCGGCCGACTGGAAACTGAAACTCAATGCTTCAAAATGAAAATCTGTCAAAGTTACTCTGAAGCGCGACTTTATTGAATCATCGTACTGAATTGATGGCATAGCTCTGGAGAACGTCAGGTCCATTCGAGGAGACTTGGGCGTCACTCTCGACCAAAACCTGACCTTCGCAGATCATGTGAACTCAATCACCACCAACAAAAGCCAATCGAGCACTAGGTCTGCTCATTCCAGTCGGTCTCCCTCCGGTGTAAGCTGGATAAGCAGGCGGCTCTGGCTGCTTATTACGCCAACGTTCGGTTGATTAGTGAATCCTGTTCAACCATTTGGAGTGGTGCAGGAAAGCTCATTCGCGTTCGCGTGGGGAGCGAGCGCGAACAAACGAACGCGAAAGCCATCGCGTGGGGAGCGAACGCGAAAGCCATCCCGTTCGCGTGGGGAGGGTGCAGCATAAATTTTTGATGTGGCTTGCGCGACATACGGCGTTTGATGGACCGTCTCTCGCATATTGTGTTCTGCTGTCAGTATACAATGCATCACATTTTGAAGCTCAGCGTGTGCAGTGTGATGCTCTGTTTTTGTGCAAACTATTACAAGGCTTGATTTCTTCATCACACCTACTGGAGTGTTTCAAGCTCCATGCGCCAACAAGGCAAACCAGAATCGCGAGAAGATCACTGTTCGATGTGCCATTCGCCAGAGTGATAACTGTGCCGTGCGGACTGTTGTGCGCATTCCTCGAACCATCAACAACTTTCTAGGTTTGTCGCCAAGTTCCGATTTTGTACGATACGCTAGGGCAGCTGAAACGGCAGATATTGGCTTATGCAACAACTTTGAGACCCACCATGTGACGCATCATCGATGTAAGGTTGTTCCGGTTTGAAAGTTTATGTGTATCTGATTGTTTAGTTGACTTCACCTGTAATTGGGCACATGTCTGTTGGTGGTTGAATATAAATACATAATGCAAAATAAGACAAAGGAGCGGAATTTGCCTTTCATCCATGGTGGAAGACGTGAGCCGTGCGGTCTGAGATGTTGATGAGGACAAGGGCGGCGTCACGTTCCGAAAGTAGGGGGGGAGGCATATTGAAGTCGATTTTTTCTATGCAACGTCCATAAGAGTAATGTTAGAATCCAAAGTATTGAGGTGACGCGTCCCCAGATCCCCCCCCCCCTCCTTTGGCACCGCCCTTGGATGAAGGCTGTTTCGGTAGAGTGCTGTGGCCTGAAACCGTGCTGTGATGGAGAGAGGAAATGGTTGGATGCGAGGTAGTGGTGGAGATGTGCTGTACCACCTCCTCCACTAACTTCCCCATGCCAGGAAGGATTGAGATAGGACGGAAGTTGGAAGGATTGTCAGGATCCCGGACTTGTGTATCAGGTGTACCAGGGCATGCTTCCATGCTGCCAGGATTTCGTTATAAGTGGCTAGAGTTGATGATGTGCAGTAAAAGAGGGCCGATGATGTCGAATGAAAGTTTAAAAATGCCATTGCAAAAAACGTCGATGTAACACATGTATGTGTTGCATGTTAAAAATGATGAGGTGCACTGACTGAGGGTGATGGTTTGCACTTTGCAGGATAAAGGCACAGGCGCCTGCACGCGCGGTAGCCACACCGGCACCTCCTGGGCGGCACCGAGCGCGGCCACCTCGGCGGCCACCCGCCGGTCCACGCCGACAAAATAATCATTCAGGACGCCGAGGGTGACAGCTGGAAGCACCGGCTCCGGCACCGGCTAGGTCGCTTGTCAGTGATGATGTGACGCATGCGCCGCCAGAGGGCGCTAGGGTCATCGTCACGGATCCTATCGGTGATATCGCGCCTGTTGTCCGCGCAGATTGCTGAACGCATCTCCCTATTGAGCTGACGGTACTCAGTCGAGGCGTGTCCTCCGGCACATAGAGCTACGCTTCCACGGTTAATCAGGTTTCGGGTCTGGTCACAGTGGTGGAAGTTTATTAAATCGGTTGGGGGGGGGGGCTAATGTTAATTTGATAGATTTTAACTCCGTTCTTACCATGCAACGCCAAAAGTCTAATGGCAAAATTTGAAATAATTGGGGGCCTCACCCCCCCTAAAGAGATGTAAAGTTCCGCCCCTGTCTGGTCAGATACAGGTGGGCCTGTATCCAGTCTCCGCACAGATAGCATACGTCTCAGCTGGAAACACTCGACTTCTCAGCAGCTCCTCAGTGGCCGCCGCAGCCCCCTCGCTCACTGGCCTCTGACGCACGTTCAATAATTCACCAGCCCAAATCGAACGCGTCCGCACGGTCCAGAAACTCGGGGCCAGTGAGACTCAGACGGCGAAAACAAAAACAGGACATTTGCCGGGCGGTCATCAGGCGTGGGATTCCGGCGGACTCGAACGATCTCCGGTCGTCGGACGTGGGATTCCGGCGGACTCGGACCATCGGCTCCGCCACAGCGGCATGAGGGGGGGGGCATGTTCCTCAATTTGTTTTGCTTTTTTACTTACGTCTATTGGCGTTGCATGACAATAATTGACTTCAGAATTGACTTCAGAATGCCTTCAGAATGCCCAAATTTATGAACCCTGGCCCTGTGGCGGAGCCCCTGACTCGGACGAGTTCCGGCCGTCGGTCGTGGGATTCCGGCGGACTTGGACGAGTTCCGGTCGTCGGACGGCGGGACATCTGAACGGCGTCATCTCACGCTTCATCCGGCAACGAACACACAACTCCGCTTGACGAGAAACAAAGCGAACGTCCGCGTCACTGGTTCCTCTTTGAGCGCTGGTAAAAGATGCAAATTCATCCGGCACGCATTTCATCTTAACCCTAATGGAAATTGCGTCTGTCTGAACCACCTTTCATCCGGGAGCAAGTGGTTAAAAACGTTCTTTGGATGTAGAGAAGTGAGTACACTACCTACGCTATAGTTCAATCCAAGCTGCTGGCGCTTGCGTCTTTTTTATACCAGCAATGTAGTTTCACACATACCTAATGTGGCTCTGGACTGGCCGAGCCAGGCTGTGTGGACTGGCCGAGCCAGGCTGTGTGGACTGGCCCAGCCAGGCTGTGTGGACTGGCCGAGCCAGGCTGTGTGGACTGGCCGAGCCAGGCTGTGTGGACTGGCCCAGCCAGGCTGCACGTTTGTGTACCTAGAATGGATCGCTACGGGGCCAGGGACTGCAGCCCGGGTCACGGCATGTAAGGCAATCAAAGGCGAATGGCCGGCCTAACAGTTTACACGCCATGAAACGAGCATGCTGTTCCGCATTACAGCCATGCCGTGCGGTGCAGCCTATCTGCATGGATTTTTTTTTTGTCTTAATTTCCGTATTTGTAGCTAGTGGTGTAAGATCCGAAAATTGTCAAGATCTTGTCCGATTCACAGTCCAATCCCATTTGACAATGTTGACCGAAAAGTGTCCAATGAGCCCAAGAGTTCAAAAAGGTCCAATTTGAAAACACTCTATACTACATGGCAATTAACTGTGTTTTTACTTCATTGAACATTGCATGACCGGAATATCCACCACCTCATCTTTGTTTTAATTTTCCATTAAAACACACCAATCATACCATTCTTTGCTAGAAGACATCAGAGGATCATCCAATTAACTGCATGCAAGGTGTGAAGACTAGTAAGGTAAAGAAATATGTAAATTGTGATCCATTGTTGAGTCTGCTGCTGCTCCGGCACGTCCACACACTATGGACGATTGGTGGCGACTGCATTTACTCTCTCTATTGTATTTACTACTCTACTCTACCTGAGAGGCAGGAACAGAAATCCGCAACATGTATATAAGTATGTAACGACGATGTTTGATGTTACGGTTGGTATAGGTAGAGAACCAAATAACGTCTGATTATTTTGTTATTGGTATAAATATGCAAGTTTATGAATGTCAAGACAACTATGACTTATAAAGACATAGGAACAGCAAACACAGCAATCGGTGGACGCGTTTCGTCTGACAGAGTTCCTGCGCATCGTATGGTTAGACGAAATTATTCACACGTGTGTAGCAACACATGACGTGTCTAGCTTACTTTGAGTCATCAAGATATGTACAGTTTTGTAAGGGACATCCATGAATAGACGAAATCCGACTTATGATAAACTCTGGTGACTTCAATATTGACCGTCCTAAGAAATGGCCGGTTTGCTTTCGATAGAGCTTGCCTCGAGTTAGCTAGCGTCATTTTTTGCTTATCGCTACACCGTGTGGTTTTTTATATCTTAGGGGGGTTGGCTGTCCGTTACCCTCCCTGCAGTATGTGGTTGGCAGCAGCGCGAACCCCCGCTGTTCACTATTTAACATGCATTTTGTAATTAAAATATTACGCATCTGCCCTGCCCTTTCCGCCTCCGCCCTGTTGTGCCCTGCCTCTGTCCTGCCCTGCTCCACCATTTGGCCCTTGCCCTTTCCGCCTCGCGCCCCTGTTGTGCCCTGCCCTCTGTCCTGCTCGCTGGGCTCCACCATCTGCTCTGCCCCTTTCCGCTTCCGCCCTGTTGTTGCCCTGCCTCTGCTCCTCCCATGCCCACCATCTGCTTCTGCCCGTTCTCCGCCTCCGCACCCTGTCGCGCCCTGCCTCTGTTCTGCCCTGCTCCACCATCTGCCTGCCCTTTCCGCCTGGCCCTGATTGTGCCCTCCGCCTTCTGTTCCTGCCCTGCTCCACCATCTGCCCCTGCCCTTTCGCCTGCGACCCTGGTTGTGCCCCTGCCCTCTGTCCATTGCCCTGCTCCACCATCTGGCCCCTGGCCCTTTCCGCCTCCGGCCCTGTTGTGCCTTGCCTCTGCTCTTGCCCTCTTCCACATTCTGGCCCTTGCCCTTTCGCCTCGCGCCCCTGTTGGCCCTGCCTGGACTGCTCTGCCCTGCTCCACCATCTGCCCTGCCCTTTTCCGCCTGCGCCCTGTTGTGCCCCTGCCTCTGTCCTGCCCTGCTCCACCATCTGCCCTGCCCTTTCCGCCTGCGCCCTGTTGTGCCCTGCCTCTGTTCTACCCTGCTCCACCATCTGCCCTGCCCTGCTCCGCCTCCGCCCTCCTGTGCCCTGCCTCTGTTCTACCCTGCTCCACCATCTGCTCTGCTCTGCTCCGCATCTGTCTTTCCCTGCCCCCATGGGTGAAGGAGCGGAACAAAATATTGGCGAAGGATGGCATCGCTGAGGTACTGGTATAAATAAAGCCAAAAGTGTCCTGTCACACTAACACGTCACACTCACACGTCACACGTCACACGTCACACTCACCGGTATATTTCGACGTGCGTACTGCTGGGTGATGGCCAAGCATAATATAAGGGACTTTGGCTGGAGAGGGCCAGAGGCAATATTAGGGGTCGAATGGCCCACTGCCCAGTGACGGTACCTGCTTACATGGTAGATAGATGGAAAGACATATATCATATTTTTATCAGATATATTTGTGCATAACCTGGGTCATGCACATTACACAAATATATCTGATTCAAAAATGTAATGTAGGTCTTTCCGTCTACCTACCGCTTCAAGACAAAACAAAACAACTTCCAGCTTGGCCCCTGTATCTTGCAGACTTGACTCGCTTCACATTCCACGCGTGCACGCTTCGTGTCGCGCCGGCAAAACATAACAATGACCAAGGTTTAGTTAGAGATAAGTCGAACGACAAACAGCAAAAACGTGTCGGCTTATATTATGAATAGATATTATATAAATATACATAAATAGATATAAAAGGACATAAAAAGACAGATATTATAAAACTGGCGAGGAGCCAGCTATATAATAATTTTATTTTCGGCTTTTTTAAGACCATTCCAGTCAAACTGACGTTGACTTGCGGGGGGATTGGTGGAGACTTCCCACCGATGCTTAGCATTGGTGAAGCGTACCCTTCACATTGCTCTCCCAGAGGAAGTGCCCTGTCCCGCCCTACCAGTGTTTGTTATGGATCGGATGCACCCATGGGTGCCCACTCAATTCTTCCGATTGGCTGGGTTAGGTACCTACAGTGGCGGATCTACGGTTGGGCAAAATGGGCAATCCCCCCCCCAACCGTCCGAAATCGGCAAAAATGACACATTTCATGATATAGAAGGAAATCTAAGCAACTTTTACTAAAGAAAGTTTGATTTAAATTAGCTATCAATGTATAAGCATGCGAAATCCGTCGCTAAGCGTTTTTTTTACTTGGCAACCAGGTGTTTAATCAGATAAATATGCTATTAAATGATATGAGACACATAAGCAACAAACTTTGGCAAAGATATGACAAAATATGGTAAATAAAAGTGATGCAAGATACAAAATTAAATTTCAAAAATCATGGCCGATCCGAAGTCTGATCCAATATGACAATATCGACCACTACGCTAACCATCGTGTTAATTCCAACCCCGTCTGTCGTATTATGCTTGCATATGTTAGTCAAATACAAATAGGTAATATGATCACATTGACATTAGGTCACCCAGAAATGACGTCCTATCGTTGTTGGTTATAATTGCGATGTTAACGGCTCCGTGTCTAATAATGTGATATACCGCGGCCGCGGGTGGCGGCTCATATGTCTCGCACTTTGTCACGTCATTCTAGCGGGTCACGGTACAGGGGGGGGGGGGAGCTGGAGCACCGGTCTGTCGCCAATGTGTGCCAGGAACGATATAGACGTGACTTAGAGCAGAACTAAGCAGCCTCGGCAGCTGGGGGACGAGAGATGCAGCGGCTGCTGTAAATTAGCACCCCAAAATGGACGATACGTTCGGCCTCCTAACGTTAATTTACCCGCGCGCAATGCAAGGGATTCGCGCCTAACACAAACTGCCGGGGCGGGTGATTTCAGCTTCCCCTGAGATTCCGAAAACTACGCTTCGTAGCGACAAACGTAAAATGGCATTGGATAGCTTGCATGAAGCTCGATCGGAAATACCCAGGTCATTTGTATGTGACGTCACCACATGTCACATGTCTATTTATAAGTGTATTATTAAAACTGTTCATATCCTAAATAACTTAGACAGCTAGCGATTACCGTACAAAAACAGTCGATTTTTTCCGGAATCATCCTCTCAGATTTGATCTAAGGTCATCACTTAGGTCAGTAGAAACCTTTATATTACATTAAAAAATCGCCGAATACTTTTCCATCACTAACTTTGGACAGGAGCGTGTTAGGGACAACGTTGTTTTACCATTGTGTGTGCCTCGTCGTAACGGATCGAAGATATGCCGGGTGACCCTGTTAGGTTATGCTTAAAAGTTGACCTGAACTTAGGTCAGGTCAAACCACATATCATTCGAAGCGTTTCAACAAGCTGAACATGATAGTGATTTAACCTGTAAAATTTGGCATATCCGGTATGACCACGAAAGGTCAACTTCAAATTTGACCTAAGTCAGGTCAAGGTCATGTGTTGACCTAAGTAGGTCAAATTGTATACGGATCGAAGCGTCTTGAGAGAAACACATTAGTACTATTTACTCGCTATATCTCTTCTTTGTCAAAACTTATTGGCAAAAAGTGTATGTAATCTAAAAAAATTGCCTGACATCAGGTCAAGATATACAAAATTATAGATGAAAAATGAGTAAGTTGTGATCGCGTCATGAAATTAGGGGAGAGTGGGGTAAGATGCCCCTGTGGGTAAGACGCCCTACCCCCTCTGGAGACAAATCTACCAGTTGAAATTAATTTAAAAGTTATTGATTTAAACGCAGAAGCTGGGATTGCTACTGGAGCGAAAATTTGTGTTTGTGTTGTGGGCAGGTTATAGCTGGTGAGTACCTTTTGTTTTTGTACGTCTTTCTTGAAAAAAGTAGAGCATAGATGATGCTGCTATTGAGATAAATAGTAGTGGGATGCAATATTCACTATGTTTTCCCAAATACTCAATCATTTACCTTGTTTTAGGCTTGATTGGTAGCTGCGCCCATGATTGTATATTTTCGGAAAATCAATATTTTACTTTTGGTGAAGTGTGGGTAAGATGCCCCTGCAACGAAGGGGTAAGATGCTCATGGGCGTCTTACCACCAACAAATTAAGTTCTAGACAGTGGCGGTGGATTTTTTGATTTTTGACATGGGGCAAGACTCGACAACTCAAGTTCACGGTAGTCATATACAGGAGCGTGGAACTCATTTGAAGTGGTGGGGGGGGCAGAAAGTCTCAAAATTCGGATTTTATCGTCATATCCAAGTCAGCAACCATGGAAAGGGCAATCAACGGCTTCAAGGCGTCGGGAATTTGGCCGTGTGACATGCACTGATGATGGACTGACATGCACACTGATGCACTGATGATGCAAAGTCCACTGATGAGGACTTTGCAGCATCTCGAATGACTGAAGAGGACAACCCTGAAGAAGCTGATTCTCGACGGGACCGAAGCGCCGTTCGCTGCGCTGCCGGTCGGCCGACGGATCTGAGCGGCGCCGTCCGCTAACGATGACACTGGCCGGTCAGCGGCGGGACGAGCGCGCCAGTCGCTAAACGATGACGCTTGGCCGGTCGCGGCGGGACCGAGCGCCCGTCCGCTAACGATGACGCTGGGCGGTCCGCGCGGGACCGGAGCCCGGGCGGTCGTCCGCTACGATGACAGGGCGGTCGCGGCAGGGAACCGGAGAGGCGGCCGGTTCGCTAACGATGAGCTGGGCCGTCAGCGCGGACCCGAGCGCGCCGTCCGCAAACGATGAGCTGGCCGTCGGCATGCGGACGCGCGCCGCCGCTAAGCGATGACGCTGGCCAGTCAAGACGGATCGGAGGCGCGCCTTCTGCTGTTCAGCGACAGGCGGCTAGGCAGGGATGGAGGATACGGATAAATCGAGAACACGGGCGAACTAATCTCCCAGAAGGGATCGAAAACAAGTGCTGATGCCATCGACGGTTGGAATTCGCTCCTGGCCACACCGGGCCGGGGCGAAAAACGGAAGGACTCGCGCGGGCTGAGCAAGCGACAGTGATTACGTCTCTCCCCGTGAAACGACCGTTAGAAGACAGACAAGAAAAAAGACACAGGTCAAAAGCAAGGCAAGGGGCAAAAAGGTACAAAGGAAGACCGAAAGAAAGAAGGAGAACAGTCAAAGAGGCAGTGCGTAACCGCAGGATTCGTTCAGGGGGGGGGGGGGAAATTTTTTTGTCGGGGCACAGAAGGTCACCACTCAAAAATCATCGATTTTGCCCACTATATTTTTAGAGGACATATTTTCAAACCTAATAAAAACGTTATTTTTCCAGGGCCCAGGTCACAGTCCCGAAAAATCGCCGTATTTTAGCCAGGCCGGCGAAATACGGTGAAATTGTGTAAGAGCACGTGAGCAAGGCTATTTCGGGGCAGCTGTAGACACTAACAGGCACAGGGTGCATGTGCCCCATGGAACCGAATTTCACTAAAAAATGGTCGGCGGACGTTCCTTTTTTGCGACTTTTTTGGGCCCTGCAAAATTTAGTGGCCATTATTCGGGGAGGATTTATTTTTTCGCACCATTTTTTCGGGGAGGGGCCTTTGCTGAGGGTTGCACATTGGATGCGTGCCCCCTGTCGAAGGTCTGGCTGCGTCTCTGGCCGCACTAGCCAAATGTGTGAGGTACAGTTGATGCTCCATGCGAGGAATGGATACAGTGCTCCGTGTGCCACGGCTGGGCATGCATTCACTGTACCGATGCAGATCCTGGGAGCACAGGCAGCTACACGTGTGACCTGTGCCGTGACTAGGTTTTTGGCCAACAAGCTCAACGGCAGAACGCAATCTTAGTCCAGACACTAGCTAGAATAAAAAGTTAAGTAACATGTTTGCGACAGGGCATTATTACTTTTGACGTTTAATCGATCAAGTGCTTTGGTTTCTAGGTCATGATTACAAGCTCACCGCTCTTTTGATTCTGGCTAACGGTGTTGCATCTGCGGTGTCCCGGTGGATGTGCTGCTTACGTTCTGATTGTCATACCAACGCCCGAAACGTGGCTGTGCTGTGAATCATAAGAGTGTCAAACTGTGCTAGCTGTGTTCCTGCCCCCCCTTGGTTTTAAAATCCCCAAGTTTTGGAAGTTGTTTTGTGACCCTGTGTCAGTGTAGTGCAATGTGCGGTGTGTTTTATGTTCTCGTTTGGAGGTGCTGCTCTGAAGATAGATCAGTAGGATAGGATCTGAAGCTTGAGTATGCTCGGATCAATGAACTATCTTTTGGTCATTATTTTTTCAGTGGCGTGGACGAAAGCTGGCGATATTGGCTGTCGGCGTATATATACATACATATTATACTGCTTGGTCTGTGCATGTTTTAAGCGTATGCTGCAGTTGCAGACACTGGCTGGTTTAAGGACACTAAACATACTAATAATTTGAAACGAAGAGGGGCCTAAATGCTGTTAAGAAATAATATAATGGGGTAGACGCCTCCGGGCATCTTATATCCTCGGGCATCTTCCCATCCATTGATAACCACGCCCTTTTACGATTTCCTTTATAACGTTGCATTATGAACAGAAATAATGATCTTTACTGATAATTTGGTCTCAATATGATTGATATTGATCTAACCTATGGTGTCAAAGACGTTAGGAGATAATACACTATTAGTTCACAGTATTGATTTATAAGAAACGGGGGCATTTTACCCCACTCTCCCCTATAAAAGTTTCATATCAATCAGTCAAACACTGTGGCTGTGGCACAACCGCAAACATTTTTAGAGGTGAGGTCCATTATCGTGACATAAGTGAACTGAACTGTAATGACCTGACAAAAAAAAAAAACAAAAAAAAAAAAAACAGAGAGGGTGTAAAAAAATCAATGAGCAGCTGCCAGCTATACCAGGTTTGGAAAAGCTACAACTATCATTTTTTTAAGTTATGACGAAAAACACAGAGGGAGGGCGCAAATCACCCCCTGCAGTGCGCAGGTTTACAGTGAACCGAGAAGTGGGATCTAGAAAGACGACCGTCCAAAAGGTGAACACCAGTCCGAGGGCAAAACAATGTCCGAAAACGTCACCCGAGTATTGACAAAAAAATCCCTCAAACGTAAGGTGCCAAAAGGAAGGCTGTTATGCGACCTGACAGCTGATCAGCGCCTGTACACCGTGACCTCACACCTGACCTGACAGCTGAGCAGCGCCTGAACACCGTGACCTCACACCTGACCTGACATTGATCACGCCTGAACACCTGACCCTCACAGCGACCTGACAAGCGGATCACACCTGACACCGTGACCCTCACAGCTGACCCTGAAGCGATCACCCTTTTTTACACCTGACCTCACACCTGACCTGACAGCTGAGCAGCGCCTGTACACCGTGACCGTCACACCGCCTGACAGCTGTCAGCGCCTGTACACCGTGACCTGACCTCACAACCGACCTGACAGCTGAGGCAAGCATCTAAAACACCGTGTCCTACCTCACACCTGACCTGACAGTGATCAGCACCTGAAACACCGTGACCTCAAGCGACCTGACAGCTTGAGCGCGCCTTGTACACCTACCTCACAGCCTGACCTTGACAAGCTGATCAGCACCTGAAACACCGTGACCTCACACTGACCTGACAGCTGTCTTACCCTTTTAATCAAGCACTCATGAACACCGTGAACCTCACAGCTGACCTGACAGCTTGAGCAGCGCCTGTACACCGTGACCTCACGACCTGAACCTGACAGCTGATCAGCACTGAAACACCGTGACCTCAACAGCTGAACCTGACAGCCTGAAGGCGCGCCCTGAACACCGTGACCTCACACCGACCTGACAGTGATCAGGCGCACCGTACCGTGACCTCACACCTGACCTGGACACCTGAGCAGCATCTGAGCACCGTGACCTCACACCTGACCTGACAGCTGAAGCAGGCCTGTCACCGGACCTACACCTGACCTGACAGCTGATCAGCACCTGAAACACGTGACCTCACAGCTACCTGACAGGCTTAAGCAGCGCCTGAACAACCGTGGGACCTCAAGCTGAACTGACAGCTGATCAGCACCTGAACACCGTGACCTCACACCTGACCTGACACCTGAGCAGCACTGGAGCACCGTGACCTCACACCCTGCACCTGACAGCTATCAGCACCTGAACACCGTCGACCTCACAGCTGACCTGACAGCTGAGCAGCGCCTGAACACCGTTGACCTCACACCCTTGTACCTGACAGTGAGCAGCAAATCTGAAAGCAGCCGTGTCCGTGACTCAAACCTGATCCTGCAGCTGATCAGACCTGAACACCGTGACCTCAACAGCTGACCTGATAGCTGAGCAGCGCCTGAACACCTGACCTCACAAAGCTGACTGGACAAGGCTGAGCAGCGCCTGAACACCGTGAACCTCACACCTGACCTGACAGCTGAGCAGCATCTGAGCACCGTGTCCCGTGACCTCACACCTACCTGACAGCTGAGCAGCGCCTGTACACCGTGACCACAAGCTGACTGACAGCTGAGCAGCGCCTGAACACCGTGAACCTCACACCTGACCTGACAGCTGAGCAGGCCTGTTACACCGTGACTCAAGCTGACCTGAACAGCTGAGCAGGCCTGAACACCGTTGACTCCACAGCTGACCTGACAGCTGAGCAGCGCTGAACACGTGACCTCACAGCGTGACCTGACGCGATCAGCACCTGAACACCGGACACTCCAGCGACCTGACAGCTGAGCAGCGCTGACACCGTTGGACCTCACAGCTGACCTGCACAGCTGAGCAGCCAACCTGAACACCTTGACACTCCACAGCTGACCTGACAGCTGAGCCAGCGCCTGATACACCGTGACTCACACCTGGACCTGACGCTGAGCAGCGCCTGAACACCGTGACCTCACACCTGACCTGACAGCTGAGCAGCGCCTGAACACCGTGCAGGGTTCCGGGAGCCCGCCTGGATATAGAAGCTGACGGTGCGTCGTGTCTCGGAGCCCCGCTCGACTCGTTAGTGAGCCGTTATTACATCTGTAGGACGATAATTAGCTTCTGCCGCCGCCCGCCCGACGTCCAGATGACTCCATTTACCGGCGGGGTCCACTCGCTCGCCACCCGACCGATACTGTCCGATAGCAGCCATCCTGGGCGTCCGCGGCGGCGGTGTAGGTCCAGAGATGAAGTAGTGAAGCAAGTTCGAAATGACGCAACGAAGCAGGTCGAAGATGATGATAATTGGGGTTTAGGGCGCGATCGAAGCAGGTCCAGAAGAAATGCACCCTTCCGTGACATCTGCAGTGTAGGTTCACAAAGACGCAGCGGCGCAGGTCCCAAAGCGGCGCAGATCTTTCTTTCGGAATACGGAATTTATATCGGAATTTCGGAATTTTCTTCTACCATGTATATGCGTAAAAGTGTGTGTGTGTGTGTGTGTGTGTGTGTGTGTGTGTGTGTGTGTGTGTGTGTGTGTGTGTGTGTGTGTGTGTGTGTGTGTGTGTTGGTGTGTGTGTGTGTGTGTGGTGTGTTGTGTGTTGTGTGTGTGTGCGTGCGTGCGTGCGTGCTGTGCGTGGCGGTTGCGTGTGTGTGTTGTGTGTGTGCAAGTGTGTAGGTGTGTGTGTGTGTGTGTTGGTGTGTGTGCGTGC
Organism: Semibalanus balanoides; assembly: GCA_014673585.1. Classification (NCBI taxonomy): domain Eukaryota; kingdom Metazoa; phylum Arthropoda; class Thecostraca; order Balanomorpha; family Balanidae; genus Semibalanus; species Semibalanus balanoides. The sequence continues at coordinate 21,488 of VOPJ01001309.1, forward strand.
GTGTTGTGTCGTGTGGTGTGTGTGTGTGTTGTGTGTGTGTGTGTGTGTGTGTGTGTGTGTGTGTGTGTGTGCATAGGCGTAGGAACGCGGGGGGCCGTGAGGGCCATGCCCCCCACTTTTTGTCCATTTTGGTGAGCTAAAATCAACAATTTTACTTTGTTGTAAAAATTAAAAAGCGCAACAGATCCGCGAAGAAGAAAGGAGCTCAAAACTGCATAGAAATCCTGTGTAGGGGGATCGAGTTGCCCTCAAGACGAGATATGAAGTTTCGCTGGCCCCCTCACTTTTGTCACGTTCCTACGCTTCTGTGTGTGTGGTGTGTGTGTGTGTGTGTGGTGTGTGTGTGGTGTGGCGTGCTGCGTGCTGTGCGTGCGTGGCGTGCGTGGTGCGTGCGTGCGGCGTGCGTGTGTGTGTGTGTGTAAGTGTATGTGTGTGTGTGGTGCGTTGCGTGTGTGTGTGTGTGTTGTGTGTGTGTGTGTGTGTGTGTAGTGTGTGTGTGGCGTGTGTTGTCGTGGTGTGGTGTGTGTGTGTGTGTGTGTGTGTGTGTGTGTGTGTGTGTGTGTGTGTGTGTGTGTGTGTGTGTGTGTGTGTGTCTACGTATGCGTGATAGTTTGCTTGGTTTTCCACCGCGACACTTATGACTTCCCAACTGTTTTACTTCACCGACGCCACGTAACAGCCACTGAGCCACTCTTATTCGTGGAGTGTCTGTTGATGGCAATGCAAAACGACACAGTGGCCATGTCCAAAAAAGACGCGGTTGTCGCCAGTTTGAGGAGGAACGCCTCGGCCGACTATTCGGCCGGCTTCAGAACAGAGCGCCAGTCAGCCGACGGAGGCCGTATGCGGTCGATTCACGGGAAAACTTTCCCCACCGCCCGCCCTCATTATCTAGCGCGGTAATCCAATATGTCTTATCACGGTGCGCCAGTTAGTGTCGGCCTCCCATGCTGGGTGGAGGAGGCAGAGGTGACGGGTGGAGGAGGCAGAGGTGACGGGTGGAGGAGGCAGAGGAGACGGATGAGGAGGCGGGTGACGGGTGGAGGAGGCGGAGGTGGCGGGTGGAGGAGGCAGAGGTGACGGGTGGAGGAGG
>VOPJ01001310.1:0-36847 GCA_014673585.1 Semibalanus balanoides
TGAAGATAGTAACCCAAGGTCACCAAAATTTCACAAAATAGAGTTCATTGTTGATTCTAACTACATACTAAGTTTCATGTTTGTAGCTCTTATGGCAGCCGAGATCTGAAGGGGGGGCCGAATGAGCCCCCCCCCCCCGACAGATTCCGTATACTTTTCATCCCTCCAGGAATAGGGTTTTAAAACCGGACCGCAAGCGACATGCGCCAGAATTGACTTTAAGGGTGACGTCATTGTGTATTTCTGGACACGTTACGGAGATAGGGATGTACACCCCCTGGAAATGTTACCTTCCTACCTTGGGCTGGCAAGTTTAATAATCTCACCTCGTTTTTTTAATCGAAAGTACCTCGGACCTACCGGTCCTCGGTACTTCCGATACAAACTCGGTGAGATCATTAAATTGTCCCAGCCCCGGGCAGGAATATATTATAACGCCCCGAAGTTCGTTAAACGTATCGAAGGGATCCTCGTAGGAACTTGATAAAAATATCCAAGAAAATGACAAAAGATCCAGGCGCATTGCATGTAATGGCTTCGCTCTTTTGATCAGCAAAAATCCACAAGCTCTTCATGACGAATACAATCGGTGATAGGGCACAGAGACGCTGGCACAAGTTTTCCTTCCGTTGTAATTGAGGCTCTAATGCAGATTTTATGCTTGAACAAGTGCCTTTGTCCTACTTAGACCGAGCAATACACATATTGCTACTGATCATGATTATAAATACAACAGTAGATGCACAGATAGGATATGTGCTGCGAAATGCCGTCGCATGGGATGTCCATTAGAGGACGATATTAATTATTTATATTATGTATCAATCTTATTGTTTTATTTATGGTTATTTATTAGATGCAGTTTGTATTCATGCAAAACTAATGTCATCAGTGTATTCTATAGGGCGGGTGCTTTCAAATGACGCCCATGATGCTTACATTTTGAGAAAACCGTAAATCGTAAACTTGCTTGGCATATAACGTCATTACATATGGTGCATTCCATGTCAGATCGCACAAGAAAAACCCCGACCCGCTCCGATTTGGATAAAAATTGGTACACATGTAGTGTCAAATGAAAGAAACATGCACACCAACTTTAAGGTCCTGGTGACCTCTAAGGTCAGATTTAGAGGTCATCAAAGGTCACGACTTTTTGCGTACTTGGCATCAATCAAACGCTTATATCTTCTGTGCTAATGAAGTTAGCGGAATCAAACTTTTATCAAATATTCTACAGGGTTTCACCATTCAGAAAACGTCGAAAAAAGACACGTTACCTAAATATGACCTTTGACCTTGTAATGTAAAAGTAATAAAATGCGTCTATTTTAATGCTTGCCTCCTCGTAAAGAGGCCAAACTTGGTACTATTGGTTCCAAAATAAGCGTCCCGCTGGGTTGGCTGGCACAGCAGTTTAAAGGAGTATAACGCCTTGGGAAAATTATTAGAAATGATGGAGATGAGAGCCACTCATCTGGGCACTCATCTACATCAATCCACATACTTTTCCAAGGCGGTATATTCCCTTAAACTGCTGTGCCAGCCAACCCAGCGGGACGCTTATTTTGGAACCAATAGTACAAGGAATGACCTCGACATCCTCTATGAATGTGTAGAAAAAAAGGGCAGAGACTTTTCAACTTTTTGATATACCGCTCTTTGAGTATGGAAAGGGAGCGAAATAGACAAATGCCCCGGGGCTATTTCCATGTTGCTTGCGATAATGAGGGTTTCTCTGGTCCGGTTGACGTGACATTTAGTGAGTAGCTTCCATTTTTGAACTTGAATGGTCGACTCCATCTTGCAGATGCATGATCTGATCATGTATGATCGTCTTCTTTGAGTTAAATGAACAGGCTCTTCAGGCCTATTTTATGTGACAGAGTATTACTGTTCTTTTCGATTGATTTCCCTCTGTATGCGGGCCTGTAAATATGATGGATGATTAAGGGCTTTGCTCCTTAGCAGCTGCGATGATGAATCTACCACTGGAGTTTTCTCTCCAACTTGCCGGTGGGTTACCTCCTTTGGCCTCTTTCTTCTATCATCCTTGAGGTTGCATACATTCAAAGAGCATATTGTTATAATGTTTCAATACCATCGAGGCAATTGGACAGGTACTTATTTTGATTTATGTGTCTCCTGACCATTTCCTGTGGACACCCACGAATGTCCTCTTAGTAACATTATTTTCGTTTAGTGTGGCTTGTCTTGACAATTGTGCTGTATTTGCTAGCATGGCCAGTGAATGCACTTGGTGCTTCATACTTGTTATTTTGCGGCAACATTGCCAGCCATCTTAAGCTTGACATATTTGATGTGTGCATTCTGTTTCCGAGTTTTCAGATCAATATGACCTCCCATGACCTCACATGACCTTGCAATAGTATATGACACACAAATACGTTTTACCAATGCTAAGAACCGCTCTTAAATCACTTTACGTTATTTTGATTCATTTTCACCCTCCCAATTTCAAGGTTATGTTGCCCCCGACCAGTTTCACTGTTATAAAATCATTTCACGATCACCATGCCATTCCGCGAAGACGGATACACAGGGTATGTTCCAGTGGCACTTCTAACTGCTTCCAACTGCCTCTAACCTCCTCTCGTCGTTCCCGTGGCTGCTCAAAGTTGCTCCAAGGTCATCCAACTGCTCCCGAAACCTCTTCCAAACTCCTCCATCCTGCCCCGACGCAGAGGTGGGTCAGGCCGGAGGAGACTGAGGAGTACATTTATGGCGCGGCTGATACATTTGTGAATGTCAACAGTTTGTTGTGCCCTTGTGTTATAGCCTTGCCTTATGTCAACAGATACCCAAGTTTCGACGCAAACAGCTGATATCTCCTCTAAACTCCCTCTCTCATCGTTTCCCGTGGCGGTTCCCGCCACGGGCTGTTCTGAGCTGCTCTAACCTCCTCTAAACTCCTCCCGGGAAGTGCGACTGGAACATACCCACAGTGTGTGCATTTCGTGTCCCCGGGGCCGGCACCGTGTGCGAGCAGCCGCAAAACTCCCTTTCAGCATTTCACATTGTTTTATCCACTCGGACTTTGGAAAATATTCCTCATGCGTGCCGGAGGCATGATTTTGTAGAAACTGAAAAAAAATGTTGCGGGGTTACGATAAGCGTTCATTGAAGACTAGTCCCTTTTGGCCAACATTTTTAACGTTCCACCAATACCATCGCATGGACCCTTTGCATGGACATTAGCAAAAATTGACGCTCTGACTTCACTCCAAAATCGGCCATATGCTCAGGATTTTTTTGCAATTTGTATACTGAGGAGGGCTGTTCATAAATAACGCTACGCACAGGGTTGATGGTGCCGCAGGGGCCCGGGAACGATTTCAAAGTTGGGGGGGGGGGCAAAACCAAATTTGGCTAGCCAACCCATATTTTTCGTCGGATTTCGACTTTTACTTCAACTGGAGCCGTACGGTGATTTTCATTAAAGTGCGCTTAACTGGTAGCGGTGCATTAACCCGGCAATTGGCTGGGGTCTCAGCCGAACGCCATTGGCCGGGGTGGGGCGTTTTTCGCCCCCCTCGTTATCTTCCGAACCAATAACCGCAGCGAGACACGCAAGACGGCAATCGAAAGCTCTCAATGACACCAGTCTAGAGCGTACGCGAAAGTCTAAAAATAAGGTCATATGTGAGGCCACAGGTCAAATGTTAGCTATTTGAGTTTGTGGGCCATACTTTCCATCCGAAGCCGTATATTGAGACTATTATCGCAACAAGTTGCTCTCAAAGCGTATGGTGATGCATTCTCCCGTTATAGCAAAACTGAAAATTGTAAGCCAAAGGTCAAGGTAAGATCAGGTCAAATCAGGTCACTATTGGCTACAGATCATGTGACACATGTTTAATGTGTTATTTTACAAATATAACTCGATTGTAGCAGCTATTTGCACTCCTGAAACGATATAAGGTCAAGGTCAGTTCATAAAAGGTCATAATTCGAAATGGATAAATACACGAACAAAATGCAATTGTATTATCCAGTTTTGTCTCAGCAATACAGAGGTACCATTTATTTGTATGTATCTGGTCGAAAAAGCCTCAAAACGTACATTAAAAAATGACGTCATGAGGTATTCATACTTGGAGAGCAATCAATGATTCGAAAATACAGATATTGATTTGAAATTTGGTTCGGGTATTGCACATATGTGGTTCTCTAACATATCTCTCGGTTTTTTGAAAATATAAAATGTTGATTTTGAGGGATTTTTTTGGGGGGGATATTTTTTATCCGAGAAGACCATTTTCTACCCATTGTCATTTGCTATCTTTTGACGTTTTTTAATTGCATTTTGCTTAACCCGCGCGGCGTAGGGGTCTCTCGCCGAACGCGCGGCGTAGGGGGGGGTAAATGATTACCCCCCTCTTATCTTCCGAACCAATAAACCGCAGCGAGACGCGCAAGCAGCGATCGAAAGCTCTCAATGAAACGATCGAATGGCATACCCAAATTGTTTTCAAGTTAGGTCATCCAAATGTAAGTCACGGTCAGTCAATGGAAAGTTCGAGTTAATTGAGTTAATGGTTCATACTTTCAATTAAAATCCTTTGATTAAGACGAAATGTCCTAAAACTTGACTTTAATTTAGACTCTATAGGTCATAAAAGTAATTTTTTATTGCATCTTTTTATCTAATAAAGATCACGCAATAGTGTTTACGCCATCGTGTTCGTCTCATCAAGGCGCATTGAAATGTCTTATTTTTTATCACGTTAGGTCAACTTTAAAAATGAACTGAAGTCAAGGTCAAGTGGTGACTCAAGTAAGTCATGCTGCATATCAGGAGACGTGTCTCTTGGCCCACCAACGTTGTATTTGACACAAAGCTCACTTGGAAGGCATTTTGACGTTTAAGAAGAGATTTGTAAGCTACTGATAAGGCGATCCTGGGGAGTTCGTCACCGCCCCCTTTTCCTGGTGGCGACGACCCTGGCTTTTTCATCAGGTTTATTACACAGAACCCCGCCGACAAAAAAAAATATCAAGTACACATGAGTAAAAGTGTGATGTTTGCATAATTTAAAAAAACTCACACTCTCGATGTCTTATTTATTTGTTTACGGAACGTTAAGATCAGCAACGCCAAAGTTGGGGGGCGCCGCCCCGCGGTCTCAAATTGGGGGGAAAGCGTCACCGCTGCCCCCTGTTCCCGGGCCTATGGATGGTGGTGGTGGTAAGGGGGGAGGGGTGCAACATAACCCTGACATTGGGATGGTGAAAATGAATCACAATAACGTAGAGTGATTTAAGGGCGGTTCCTAGCATTGGAAAAACGTATTTTTGGGTCATACACTATAACAAGGTCATGTGAGGTCATGCAAGGTCAGATCGATCTGAAAACCTGGAAACCGAATGCACACATCAAATGGAAGCTACCCACAGAATTTCACGTAAATCGGACCAGAGAAACCCTCATTATCGGAAGCAACATGGAAATAGCCTCGGGGCATTCGTCTATTTCGCTCCCTTTCCATACTCAAGGGCTCGAGTCGCTTCGGACTCGAGCCCTTGAGTATGGTGTCGGGCACGTACAACTTGAGTATATGTCCGCCCCCGTAGCTCAGTGGGAGAGCGCTGGTCTTCTGACCTATCTCAGTAGTGGCACTGGGTTCGAGTCCGCTTCGCGCTCGCTATTTGCTCCTGACTGCGGATGGCCTGGCCGTGGCAGCGGGGCACTCAAGGGCCAGGTGACTCAGCGAGCGGGGCGGAACCGTGTCCAGTATGTCGGGCACGTAAAAACTTCGTCTCAAATTATGCCGGCCAACAGGAATTGCGCGATCGGGTGGTGAGGTCAGACCAGCGCAACAGCTTGCTTAGCGCGGGTTCTGACTCGGAAAGCCATCCATACAAAACATTCGGACTAAAATTATTTAAAAAAAAAAGGAAAAAAAAAGATGAAAAGTCTCCGCCCTTTTTTTCTGCGCATTTTTAGATGATGTCGAGGTCATTCCTTGTACCAAATTTGGCCTTTATACGAGGAGACAAACATTACAATAAATTAATTTTATTACTTTGACTTTACAAGGTCAAAGGTCATATTTAGTTCACATTATTTTTTTCTGAATGGTGAAACACTGTAGAATATTCGATAGAAGTTAGATTCCACTAACTCAATTAACACAGAAGATATAAGCGTTTGACTAATACCAAGTACGCAAAAAGTCGTGACCTTCGATGACCTCTAAATCTGACCTTAGAAGTCACCGGGATCTAAAAGTTAGTGTGCATGTTTATTTTACTTGACACTACATGTGTACCAATTTTTATCAAAATTGGAGGGGGCCGGGTACGAAACCACTCGTTTTGTGCGATTTGACATGGAATGCACCATATGCCCCCTGCTGACCCCTAAGGAGTTGCACTTACCAAGTGAAATTTTGCAAGATGCTACCAATTAAATGAACCAACGTGTGTGCAAATTTTAACAAAATCGAAACAGGCAAACATGGTTTTACCTTGACCTCACTTCAAGGTCATCAGATAAATTTTCAAATTTTGACTAAGGGTGGTACATTATTGTCATCGTATCCGTTGTTTCTTCCACTCTCTAATTATGCATAGTTTTTACTTTATCTGTTTTTTATCTTGAAGATATAATGACAAACATAGTTGGATGTTTGACCTTCACCTGAATTTTCGCTGTCCTGTATCTTGTGACCCCGTGACCTGACGACCATAAAAATTCAAAAAACCAAATCAGCACCCAAAATAACCCTATACACCATCTTAGAGGAAAATCAGAGGAAGTGTGGTATCCATTTTCACTCTTTGTCCTGGAATTGCCCATTTGTACGAGTGTTTCCGGACCCACAGGTAAGGTAAAAATGGTATCATATATTCTTACTGCTTCTTAGATCAGTGAATGGGATCCTGGTACAATTCTTCCCACTAACATTTCAAGCGATATAATACACTGGAGCATGAAAGCGAAATATCGTCGTCAGATTAGCAGGAACGGTGAACGGTCAGAATCAGTCACCTCCTATACAAGGGCAGGTACGTCTACAAACCGTACAGCCAGTGCAGCTGAGTGTAAAGAACAGACAAGTTACGGTAGCTACAGTACGCTTAAAGGGACACTGCCACCTTAACATTAGATTTGAGTTGAGATAGCCATTTTGGCTGCTTGACATTGAAATTATGTATGACAGTAGTTAAAACAACCACACTGGTCTAAAAAATATAAATTCAAAGTTTGATTTTGCAATCTGTAACATCGCCAGCCCCCATGTTATAGTTTGAATGGGACCGGAGCCGAGTCGTAGTCTCCTCTTTGCTAAAAGTATTACAGTCGACTTGTTTTACCCTTTCCATACATAGCCATACACTAGTCATACTTATGCAGCGGTGAAAAATATTTCTTTTCTTTCCCAAAAATTCCTCATATGACGTCATCAGCCAAAATATTTAAAACCGCATTTTTCATGAAATTGAGCAATCTTTGTGAGAAACAAATGTCATAATCGTGTTCAGCACCAATTACTTCATATTTTGCACCACAAACGGCGTACATTTGAGATTTTTGGAAGGTGGCAGTGTCCCTTTAAACATGCAAGTACGTTGCAGCATAGCGCAAACGTAATCTCCTGTCAACTGATTCTGCTGTATTGTATCTCATTAACCTCATAAATATCCAAGTTAAGGAAATGGTGCCACTAGCGAGTACATACCCATGAGCCTTGCCAACCAGGATTCTAGCATTCTCGAAGACGATTTCCCTCTTCTCGGGAATAGGGCTGGTTCCCATCTCTCCAATAACCAGGGCCTTGCTAAGATCTTAAAAAGAAACGAGTGATGTCACACTTAGCGTACATGTTATTATGTTTTTCAGACCGGGTCGAGACGAAAATCCTGAGTTGCCCAGAGTGTCCTAGGTTGATCAAACGCAAAGGAGCAAAGCAAAGCAAGTACAAGTGCAGTTTTCTGACGCAGACCAATAATACATCATATTCTTAACCAGCAGTGAAAAACTATAAAACAAGGTGACGCAAAATGCTGACAGCAACGAAATACCATCAACAGTGTAAATGCTGAAGTGAACAGATGAATCTCTTAAACAGCTGAAAATTACGACTGCAACGAAACACAACCGGCACTATGAAAAAAGGCATAAAAATGCATTTAGATATGCAAAATCAAACGAAAATAATATGAATGCACCCTACCCTGCTCTCCCGAGGCCGATATTTTTTCGTCATTCAGGAAGGCGCCTTGACCCTTGCTTGCGTGATACATCTGGTCCAAAATGGGATTGTAGATCACTCCTACCACAGGTTCCTTATTAACTGTGAGACCTGCAAAGACAGAAAACTGGTGGAACACAAAAATGGTTGAGAGGTATGCGATTATAAGAACATACTGGCGATGATATTGAGCCAAGTTTGTTACAAAGCATAACAAAGGATTCAGTAGGTAACCCATAATCGAATCACGCGCATCGATTTCAGAAGGCTACCAAACAAACCTAACACGCTTGCGAAACTTCATAGGGTCGAGATCAGAGCAGCATCTTAATTTTAAGTTATGGTTGGGATTCTGGTTTCGCTAACAGCCGAGTTTTCATTATACGGATCCTGTCGTTTAAGTAAGTAGTGCAGGCAAAATGTTCCTTCTTAACTCACCTATTGAGACGCAGGTGAACGGGAAGCTATGGACGAAGTTCATGGTGCCGTCGACGGGGTCGATGATCCAGGTGGGCGCGTCCGTGAAGTCCACCTTCTCTCCCGCCGCCACAGACTCCTCGCCAATGTAACTGGAAAGCAGATGCCTGTCAGCTCGACCATTGACAACTGTACACACAAATGCACAATACTGGTTCTGGTCCAAAGGGCCTAGTTCACATATCCATTATTGTATATACAATGCCAGTGCATATTGCTAGTGTACACAGTCTTGGCAATAGTAAAAATTCAGGAACAAGAAAAACAGCTGGATACATGCATTCAACAGCACAATGCAGTTGTCATCTGGTTATGACTGATGACTCTAGACAAATTGAGCCATGAGGCAATAGAAAACAAAAACGAAACAATGACTTATGAACCATATGTTGGAACTTAAAAGAATTTGTTAGCAAAAACTTCCAACTAAACATAACCATGACCTTTGGTAATTGGATATGGACATGAAAAAAGGTCGGATCCTGCATGTTGCAGGTTCTACTCCACATACCTATGGTCTGGAAAAACTTTTCTCAGCTCTGAAAACAGAAACTTCTCAACAGCTTGATCTGTCTCTGTCACCAAATCAATTGGTGATGCCTTAAGCATCACATTTTTCTTCTTCTTGAAAGCATCTTTGATCATCTGACAACAAAGTTGGGTTTTGTGAGTCATGCAGATTGCAGAATCTAACATAAAAATGATAATGATTTATTTGGTTGCCTGATATTGAAGTTTTCAGTTCTAAATTCATCAACTAATGTTGCTGATGAGGCCAAAATAATTTACAAACCAGGACCATTTGAAAGTTAAAAACTTCCAACTAGTTGCACCTATGTGAGGTACAGGGAAAATAACTCAAAATGTAATGACAAACTATGAGCTTATACATGAACCCACACTTCACATCACTCAAAAACTCCTTGACAATGAATTGCTAATGGCATGCCTTCTTTAAATATAGGACTTAATTTAGCTTTAACTTTCTGGAACCATGACCTAGGCATAGAGATCATATATACATAGAGATGCTCTGCCTATGCTGAAGCACTTGTTTTGTGGCAATTCAGTGGTCTTTTTTAAGCACATTTTGTTAGCAATCTCGATGCCCGTGCTTACCTAAGCCACTGTCTTTTATGTTGAAGACAGTTTTGTAGGCAAATTTATAATCTAAACAAAATTGGTAAAAATATCTTTCTCAGATAAAGATGTTATTGGCATCAGCGCACGCTATTTATAGGGGATCTGTAGGAGAAACTTATTGCTTAAAAAAGACCACTGAATTGCTGCAGATTTAAGTGCAGGGCATCTCTATGTATATATGATCTCTATGGACCTAGGTACATGTTCGATTAATTTAATTTTACTGTTGGCAAATAAGAGAAGCAAAGACACATTCCAGCTCTATAGTGATAGTAAAACAAACTCTCTTACCGCTCCAGCCTCACGAGCCAGCTTCAGTGCAGTTGACAGACACATATCCAGATCAACCTCAGCCATTTTTGACATCTTCTGTGAACTTGTAATGCTTCTGAAAAATATGAAAAATTATTAATGGTGAATGAATGACATATTCTTTTAAAGGAAAACGGCATTAGATAGCTCTAGGCAAGCTCTATCGAAAGTATTTCAGTCTTTTCTTGGATCAGGTCAACGTAATGATTGGTCATCCAGTGTCGTCACCCAAAAGGTCAGATTTTCCGGGTTTTAATTTTAGGACTCTTTTCCAGAAACCCCCCATTATCTCGGAAACTATGATAGCTAGGAGCAAACGATTAAAGAGGCAATTGATAGCTATTGAAATTTGCAATTGCATATATGTCCTCAAAATGATCTCAGAGCAATAGTTTAGGCTCCAGAGGTCATGAAAGGTCAAAAAGGTTATTTTTAGCAAAACAGTTTTTCGGTTGAATAGCATGTCACCTAAGAAAAGTTAGGAATATTCATTTTTGACCCATCTGTTTGTCCCAATTGATTGCGCTTTGAAACATATACTACGGTGACCTTGGTAGGTTCAAATTTCAAAATTTTGACATCTCAGGTTAAGGTCATTTTGTGACCCAGGTAGTCAGTTGCATATGGGGCAATCCGCGGCAGACGATGTAGAACACATTGTGTTTCAAACTAATCGTCTCTATCTCTTTTCTTATCAAGAGTTATTTAGCCATATTCATTTGCTTGAATGACCTCAGATGACTCAGATGACTTGTAGAAATTCACTGAAGCAACAATTGCCACCTGATCATTCAGAATGAAGCTAAAATAGCATGATTCTGAAAGTATTAGCCTAGATCCAATAATGTTTACTAATGGGGAAGCAGTGTTATTTTCCCATTTCACCTATTAATGGGAGGGTTCAGGAAATGACCTGACCTTATTGGCTTCAAACGATACGAATTAAAATCCGAGATATAACGAATGTAGGTACTGATATTCTTATGAAATCCTGCAAGTTTCAAAACTTTCGAAAAGACTGTTGGCCTTGGCCACCATACCAAACATTTTGAAAAGGTGAGGTCACTTGACATGGCTTGTTAGACCTGACACTGAGATGAGCTCTGAAGTCAATAACTTTTACAAAGTGTGGTAATATGCCTCACAACAAAAATGTGTGTACGAAAATTTGGCGGCGCTGCGCGGCCGCCGTTTTTCCGCTACTCCTGAAAAAGCATGAGGGGGCGGAAATCACCCCCCCCCTGCAGTGCGCGGGTTAATGATTGTGCATCAAATACCATGGTCATTTCCTGCTTCCTCATGAAATATCTTGTGGGAATGCATTTGAAATCACAGAGCTTGCAGAGACAGTGAAGAGTCAGAAGGTGGACGGCGATGATAGTGCCTTGTTGATAGGGTGGGAATTCTACATTTTTGTTGGTACCTATAGGAGTAAATATCTTTGCAATGGAAGAGTACAAAAATAACCTGAATGTATGTCAAAAATATGAAAAACTGATATATTAATCATGAATAATGATGAACTACCAACCTAATTTCCCTAGTTAAAAAAACAGTTTTTATCTTTAACAAACACATTTATAAGTTAAACAATAAATATTCATGAGTACAAAAACATAAAATTTTACCAGTCATAATTCAAGAGTACAGCATTTGTTGGTGGTCTAAAAACCAACAAACCTGAACTTTTCCAACACTACTTGTTGACGCAAGATCCCCTTCCCGGAGCATCTCATATCTGGCGTAGGCAGCAAACCTGATCCATACACCAGAAAAGTTGCTACTACCTTTGATAATGATAGGGCAGGCGTCACACTTCCACACATGGCTGGGGGGTCAAGAATTAAATAACTTGAAGAATACCAACAGAAGTCATGGGAGTCGCCACCACTGGGGACAATAGGGAAATTATCTCTAGTAATGTTTTGCCTCCTCTAATATTGTCTTGTGTTTAAGTACACATGCACCTGGATTTGAATAGTAATTTTCAGATTGAAGCGACACTCTTGGGAAAATTAAATGTCAATTGTGTGCCATTCATCATTGAAGTAATAGTAAGAGAAAAGTATTTCAGTTAATCATTTCAATTATTTAANGAGAGTGGAAAATTATTCACAGTTGGATGTTGTCTCCCACCCAAATCAACAAATTTTGTGACACTGGGGGGGGGCGTTATTCGCCCCCTCATTATCTTCCGAACCAATAACATCAGCGAGACGCGCAAGTCGGCAATCAAAAGCTTGCAATGATACCACTCTAAAGCGCTCGCAAAATTGTCAAAATAAGGTCACATGTCAGGTCACAGTCAGGTCAAAGTTCAAATATAATATCTTTGAGTTTTAGCCAACCCTGCCCTCCCTGATCCTCTCCTGCCCCTCTGTCAAACTGGAACGATGTGTGAAGACAGCCCTGCCCCTCTGCCAGACTGGAACCGTGACTGGAAGCCGGAGCCGAAGGCGCCCCGCACGCCTGAGGAGAGCGATGCGGCCGCCAAGAAGTACGGCATGATCCCGGCCGACTACAAACCTATGCCGGACGACGGCTACGCCATTGGCGATTACCCTGATGTGCCGCTCAAATCGGCCGAGGCTCGCGACCCCAACTACAACTGGGATATGCCCGAGCTGAAGCGGGACTTCGGAGAGCCGGTACGTAGTGCGACGTGTATGTATAGTTTAGGACAGGGGAGTGCATCATTGTGAGTGTGAGGGCAACAGTGTGAGTCTTGCAGCATTGTGTAACGTTTCTTTTTTGGTTGATTTGTGTATGTGGCAGTCAAAGATTGCACAATGCTGCTTGACTTTAACTTAGCTTTGCTTGCAAGTTGAAACTCATTGCTTAACGTAGCTTGGGATTCATGCAGCGCACGGATAAAAGCTGTCTGACCATCATCTGGTGGCCACCTCTCTGAGAGCGTTCAGTTCAGTGGCGCTGTCATCTGGTGGCCACCTCTCTGAGAGCGTTCAGATCAGTGTCTGTCATCTGTGGCCCACCTCTCTGAGGACGTTCAGTTCAGTGGTGCCTGTAGTGTTCGCTGCAGGAGCGACACGTTTCAGCATAGGCGCTGTCATATGGTGGCCACCCTCTGAGAGCGTTCAGTCAGGTGGTGCGTGTGTTGCTGAGGGAGCGACACGTTCCCAGTTCAGTGGCGCTGTCATCTCGGTGGCCACCCTCTCTGAGAGCGTTTCAGTTCAAGTGCGCTGTAGTAGTCGCTGAAGGAGCGACATGTTCAGTTCAGTTTGGCGCTTCATCTTGGTGGCCACCTCTCTGAGGAGCTTCAGTCAGTGCAGCTTGTCATCTGGTGGCCACCTCTCTGAGAGCGTTCAGTTCAGTGGCGCTGTAGTGTCGCTGAGGAGCGAGGTAGATAACGTCGGTGGCTGCGATCAGAGCGTTCAGCAATTACTGTTCGTTTTCACGGAGAGTTGACCATTTATTGTAGTAATACATTACCTTTGTGAAAATGGAATCCGAGTCGAAGCTGATGGAAATCCCATTTGGGGCATATTACGCATTATAATGAGCCACATCACTTGACAGCTCACGGGAAAGCAAGAACACGATACCTGGTTGCGTCATGAATCATTTGTACTATATTCGCTGTTTCTGCACACTACGAGCTGAATGAATTGGTTTCCTCGGAACTCTACCGACTAGTACTGCTACCTTTACGACTACTACCGCTACCTTACCGACCGACTTCCCTTTTAACCCGCGCACTGCAGGGGGTTCGCGCCGAACACGAACTGCAGGGGGGGTTGATTTCGCCCCCCGTGAGATCTCCAAAACTACGCCAACGTAGCGACAAAGCGGAAAACGAATTGGATACTCTAAGCAAGCTCTACGAAAGTATTCAAGTCTTTTCTTGGTCAGTCACAATTGAGGTCACCAGTGTCACCAAAGGTCATATTTTCCAGTTTGTAGGACTCTTTAGACTCTTTTCCAGAAACCCCCGTTATCTCGGAAACTGATAGCTAGGAGCAAACGATTAAGACCAATCGATAGCTATTGAAATTGCAATCGCACCTAGGTCCTCAAAATGAGCTCAGATCATAGTTTAGGCTCCAGAGGTCATGAAAGGTCAAAATACTGTTTTTAGCAAAACAGTTTTCGTGAATAGCATTACCTAAGAAAAGATAGGGAAAACATTTTGACGCCATCGTGTTGTCTCATATGATGCGCTTGAAAAATATATACGGTACCTGGAAGGTCACTTAAAATTGACCTCAGGTCAGAAGTCATTTGGTGACCTATGTAGGTTATGTTGCCATATGGCAACGCAGCCCAGACGAGACGAACATCTTGGTGTCAACTAATCGTCTCTATCTCTTTTCTATCAAGAGTTATTAGCAAATCATTGCTGATGACCTCAGATGACCTTGTAATAATCATTAAGCAATAATTGCACCTTGATCAATTAGAATGAGCTATAAAGAGCATGAATTCTGAAAGAATTAGCCTGATCCGACACATATTCGGAAAGGAAGCATTTGTTTATTCCCATCACTATGAGGAGTCAGTAAATTGACCTGACCTTGGTCACGATACGAAAAATCCGAGATAAACCGATTGTAGGATGATATTTTTATGAATTCCTGCAAGTTTTAACACTTTCAAAGAGGAGAAGACTGTGGCTGGCATGAATCGCAAACATTATTGAAGTGGAGTATACATAACATTATGACGACTAGAGAGAGCGCTCGAGTACGAAGAAATTCCAAATGGTGTGTAATTGATGCCCAGAGGACGAGGTGTACAATAATTTGCGGCCGCTGCCCCGCCGTTTTGCCCGCTTACTGGCTGAAAATCCGGTCCATGAGGGGGGGCGGAAATCAACCCCCCCTGCAGTGCGCGGGTTAACTTCAAATTAAAATAAAGTCAAATTAAAATTAAAATAAGTCAAGTTCAATTGTAAATAAGTCAAGTTCAAATAAAAATAAGTCAAGTTCAAATTGAAAGAAGTCAAATAAAAATAAAAATAAGTCAAATTAAAATTAAAATAAGTCGAGCTCAAATTAAAATAATTTTAATTTCAATAAAAATAAGTCAAATTCAAATAAATGCATCATCAAAGCGTGGTTAATGGACAATTACGATAACATAGCAGATGACGCGCCTAGTATTTGCTTTTTCGACTCTCGGTGCTATTAATTGGAGATATTTATGGCAATATGGGACAGTTATGGAATGATTTAGGAACAAGTTGTGTAACAGCAAAATGGATGGCAGTCTTAACCGTTGCACGAAACGACCTCTGCTTTGTCTCCGGAAAGTGTTTTTTTTTTCATAAGAAAGTATTTGGTCGCATATGAATATGATCTGACTACCACCATATTTCTCCACACATCATTCAAGAAACATAAAAAGAACTTTACAAATTTATATTTATTCATGAACACCTTCGTATTGGCTTAGGTCTGTTCAGTTATCAATCGGTCTAATGTTCACGAACTCGAGCGGAGGTCAAGGCATGCAAACTGTATTTTCGACATCCATAAGGTCCCTTATAGCGTCTGACGTGCTTATATAACGGAGAAAACAACATACTGTCCGGAGAACAAAGCAGAATTATTAAGTCGGTTACGGTTGTTCAGACTGTCATTCATTTGGACTGATACAGTAAACTCGCTCCTAAGTTCATCCATCAGTTCACATATTGCTCTAAGCATCTCCAATTAATTAACACCGAAAGAGTTGAAAAAGCAAATTACTCAATGCATCAGCATCGATGTATGCGTAACGTATCCATTACAACGATTCTAGTAGCGATTTTTCAATTTGAACTTGGACGTATCTTGAATGACTGCTTGGTGTAATGGGTTGTAATTTGGCTTATCTTAATTTGATACTTGACTTATATAGTATTGACTTAATGTTTAATTGAATTAGATACGTTTATTTTAATAATTTAGATATTTGAACTCTATTTAACTTTGAACTTTGACTTCATTTCTAATTTTGAACTCGTGATCTCTGTTTCTAAATTTTGAATTGACTTATTTTTCAATTTAGGACTTGAATATTGTTAATTAAAATTTACTGTATTTTAATGTGAAGTATTCTAACAGTTGTAGTTACTGCGATGAGAGGTGAGGTAGATCCGCAACGGTCGTGGGCTCACGTCTACTATCCGAGCTATTTCCGGTCTCAGTCGTACGCGCCGCTCTGTCGTCGACACGATCCACCGAGATGAAGTTGGTAGGACCATCACGCCGACCGCCATCTACGCATCTCCATCCCCAAGATGTGGTTCATCTTTCTCAGCGTCATCACCGGCTACACCCTGGTCTTCTACTACTTCAACGACAAGAAGATGTTCCGGCCCGTGGTGAGTCCCTTCGTGTGCTGTGAGCCTGTTGCACGTCACGTCTACCGGGCCAGGTGTCCGGGCTTCACTGAAGTATGTGTGCATGTGTGGTGTACATTGTGTCCTTTTTACTTGATATAGGGCTGATTAATAATCCGTCCACACGGTAGGCAAGCTGACTGATTGGTCAGCGGCGTGTGCAGAGTCAGAAGGCGGGCGTTCACTTTTCATTGGAACCTAAATGAATAAATTGGAGTTATTTTGCATTATTGTTCATTGAGCAGTACCTAGTTCAGTGATGGTAGGCTACATCAAATGGGTGCCATATAACTACTTTGTTGCGGCGCCCTAAAGCCCCAATCATCATCATCATAGGCTACATCAAAACATCGCTTGACTTCACGTTTGCCATGTTTGCCAAATATTGTCTGTCCTCTCTAATCCTAGGCGGGCAAATGGCCATCGTATCGACTGATGACGAACTACCAGTACCCCCTTTTACTGCTCCTGATTTATACCTGCAGGAACGAAACATTTACTACTTAACAGCTGCTGGGGCATTCCACGACAAATCGATCAAGGCTTAACATCCTCGTATTTGTGAAAATTATAAAAATGAGTCAAGAGGATAGTCTTGGGCGCTTAAGCCAGCTGTGACAATATTAATTTTGTCAGATCAACGGTCACCGAGTTAGAGCCTCGGGCATTTTTGAGAGGTCAATGTTGTAAGGCCATCTTTTATCACCTGTAGTTTGTAAACGAACTGCGCGAACGTAATACAATTTCACACGGTGTTTAGTTCGCAATAATGCGAGGATTTTTTTTTGCAATTTCGGGTTTTCATTTTTTTACCCCGTGACTTCGTAACCTAGTTTTCCATAAAATACCTCGATCTGTGACACCAACAAATTGAATTTTTGTCTGAAGCCTTATCAGTCTTTATAAATATTCTTTCATTTTACATATAAAGAGTACTTTTAAGCTTGGCAAAAATTCCGGTAGGCGGCGCTGGGAACATATATATGTGTATCTTCGGACTGGGTAGAGATATTGAGATGCAGTAAACGTCAGTGGATATGTCTAACTACTCTGAGAGGAAAATCGAAATATGTTTGTTGTGATCTGAGGTCAAGGTCGTATTTGCGCTTTGAACACATGTCTGTGTATCTCTGGACTGGGTAGATATATCGAGATGCGGTAAACGACAATGGATAGGTCTGAGTATTCTGATACGAAAATGTAAATATACTTTTGTGATCTGAGCGTCTGAGGTCAAGGTCATATTTAACCCTCGCCCGGGTAGGGCAAATTCACTGCGTGTCCAGGTAGGGGGTACGACCCCCTTTGGTGTTTCTCCCCTAATTGAGCTAGAGCTTCTATTAAAAAACGAGCGTGTTACTTGTGACGAGAGGAAGCCATTGACATATGATTTTTAAGGTCCTGAGTCAATTTGGCCATGAAAACCAAAATGTCACAAATCGTAAATGTGTGAAAATTGAATACTGATCGAACCAAAATAGTAAAGGAACATCTCAGTATGCTTAATACATGCCCAATTTGAAATCGGCGTTACGAAATGACCTAAAAACTGCCAAATTCCAAAAAGGTCATTTCAGGTCATCTGAGGTCAGTGACCTCATTTGATGACCCCAGTGACACATTCCATTATGTCAAATGGCTCCAAGATTTGAAATCAGCGTCAAAAATTGTCTTAAAAGCAATGTGCTTTAAAGCCCCCCCCCAAAAAAAAAACAAAAAAAAAAAAAAAAAAAAAAAAAAAGTCAGTGACATCGGTTGACCTCAGCAAAGGTCATTCGAGGTCACAATCTCAGCAGAAGACACACCTGTTACCTGGAAACACCCTTGCATTTGCTCCTGAACGTCAAACACTCGGAAAACTGCACATGTAACAAGGATCGATACTACGGGACGCCAGTTTCGCCTGACATGACCTTGAGAAACAGGCCATAGGTCACGGGTCATGAAGGTTGGAAGTTTGAAACTTTCAGGGTATGTTTCAAATTGTTAAAAAGTAGGGTACTGAAAGTTTCATCGCGATCGGTTACAAACTACGAGTTATTTGGGGAAAAATCGAGGGGTGGCATCCACCCCCTACCCGGGCGAGGGTTAAGATCACAATTGCAATTTTGACCTTACATATGACATTGACCTTGACCTTAGATCACAAAAGTATTTTTACATTTTCGTCTCAAAATTCTCAGACCTATCCACTGTCGTTTACCGCATCTCGATATCTGTATCCAGTCTAGAGATACACAGACATGTGTTCAAAGCGCCACCTGCAATATTTGACCTTAAATACGACCTTGATATTCACCTCAGATCACAAAAGTTTGCTTACATTTTCGTCTCAGAATACTTATACCTATTCACTGTCGTTTACCGCATCTCGATATCTCTACCCAGTCCAGAGATACTCACACATGTGTTCAAAGCGCTACCTGCAATATTTGACCTTAAATACGACTTTGACTTTGACCTCAGATCACAAAAGTCTATTTCAATTTTCCTCTTAGAATAGTTAGACCTATCCAGTATCCACTGACTTTTGCTGCATCTCGATATCTCTATCTAGTCCGAAGATACACAGATATATATTCCCAGCGCCGCCTACCGGAGTTTTTGCCAAGCTTTAAAGAACTCTTTATAGACAAAACATTTGTTTTGAAAAAAATTATGATGACTGATTTGGCTTCAGACAAAAATGTATATTTTTTGGTGCTACAGATCGAGGTATTTCATGGAAAACTAGGTTACTAAGTCATGGGGTCAAAAAACTATAAAATGAAAAATCCGAAACTGCTCAAAGTTTTCTCGCATTATCGCGAACTAAACCTTGTGAAATTGCATTACGTTCGTGCAATTTGTTTGCAAGCTACAGGCGATTAAAGATGGCCATACAACATGACCTCTCAAAAATGTCCGAGGCTATAACTCGGTGACCGTTGATCTGACAAAATTAATATTGTCATAGCTGGCTTTAACGCCCGAGATAACGCTAAAAAATGATTTGCAGACTTTTCACAAATATGAGGGTGTCAAATTTAATTACATTGTGGTCGATTTGTCGTGGAATGCCCCAGCTGCTGCTCTACCGCTACCTTCTTGTAAAGTACAAGCTATTCCCAGTTTCTTTTATTTTTATGCGAAGTTTGCAGAATAATTATCGAGTTTTTTACTAATGAGGCTCTCCCCCGCCCCCAGAAAATGCAAGCATAGCATACAAAGCGTATTTGATTAGGAATTTGACTTTCCCACGCAGGCATGTTTGGGCTATCCACAAAATACGTCCAGCTTGAACGGGCATGAAGCGTAACTTTTAACAAAACATTGGCATGACCGTGGTAACCGCTCAATAAGTATCCTGGAACTTAGCAACTCGGCATTGTGTATTTTCAAGTGCTCTTTTGTTTCTTAGCGAGCAGACGCGAGGTCTTCCATCAGCTTGGGGGGAAATATCCGTATGAGCGGCCCGACCGTAGCATGGTTTTCAGAGGCTTGTTTGTTCTTATCTACTGGGTTGATGTGACTGAAAATTTGCCCATAAAAATGTCCGTATGGTAAAAATATCGTATTAAAGGGACACTGGCACTGCCACCTTCAAAAAGTTCTCAAATGTACGCCGATTGTGGTGCAAAATATGAAGTATTTTCTGCCGAACACGTTTATGACATTTGTTTCTCACAAACATTGCTCAATTTCATGAAAAATGCGTTTTAATATTTGGTCTGATGACGTCAATATGAAGGAATTTTTGTGAAAAAAATAAAACCTTCACGCTGCCAATAAGTTGACTAGTGTATGGCCTAATGTATGGTCAAAGGTAAAACAAGTCGACTGTAAATCAACATTTAGTAAAGAGCAGACTACGACATCGGCTCAGGATCCATTTTCCAAAAATATTTATAACAAATTTGGGGGAACTGGAATGTTACAGATGTCAAAAACCAAACTCGAATTTCTCTGTGATTCGACCTCAGTGGGTGTTTTAACTTATACCATACATAATTGCAATGCCAAGCACGCAAAATAGCTATATCAACTCAAATATAATGTTAAGGTGGCAGTGTTCCTTTAACTTTCTGGAAATTATGCGTTTCCGGGTTTAGAAGCAGCTCGCGCGGATGCACAACTCCGTCTGCCCTACGGTGGTGGCTGCGCAGTTGGCAGGCAGCGGCCGCGACCTACCGGCCTCACGCTCGGCCGGCCCCGGCTGACCCGCCAGGTCACGTGACCAGCTGCGGCTGGCGAAGGACGGTCACCGGGGTCACCGTCCCTGGCATGTCCTGTTTAACTCACTCAAAACAAAGCTTTAATGATCTTTCACATTAGGAAATAACTCTAAAGAACAGCCCACTCGGTTCTTGACCCAAATAAGGGCGTTTTACTGGGTTACTCACTGTAATTGATCTGCAGAGTCTATCTTCCGAACATATTATTGGGTTGGTTTTGTACCTGTTGGTTCTTTATGTGTGAAAGGAACGTTAAAATATGTATTCTGAAGTACGCCAAAAACTTAGCGCATTCTTCCTAACACGTATACAAATAACTGTAAATTGCTGAACCCTTTCTAAAANATATATATATATAAAACACTTCTTTACATCGAATGATGTATATCCTATTGTTATACCATATTATGCCTTTTGTTTTTCTGGTGTTTGTTTTTTCTCAAACCCCTCTGGTTTTCAAGACACAGACACGTTCACACTGGGGTGTCATCGATTTCCAGCAAACCCCGGGGACCATGACCTAACCAAAAATACCCCACCAGTCCTGACGGCCAGGGCAGCGACAGCTGGTATCGATTCACAAGTGGAATTAACCAGCACGCTCGTGGTGCGACACGCTGGCAGTCCATTGCGCAATCCGGTGTCTTCTATCCAGTGCAGAAGGTCCTGTTGTTACTAAAACAGTAAAATCCATTCGCTTGTAGCTTTGAGCCATGCTGCGCCCGTCCTCAGGCCTTTGATCTCTAAACATGTCCGATCCGCTTAAAGTGCGTGGTCGTTGAAGCCAGACACAGCTGAGCCTGGCTTGAACGCATATATGGCATCACACAAAGTTACATAATGAAACTATGTTCAGAATTTCTGTTTGTTAGCCAACAAAGGCTTAGCGTTTGACTCTTAAAATCTTAAAAGATTTATTTTCCGTTTCAGCAGGAAGTCACAAGAACAATAACTATTATTCATTAAACCTGTTGTCTCGTCTTCTCCTGAAAAATGACGACAACTTTTTGCCACTTCAAATCATCAGTTCGCGTAATTACAAGAGCGAGCTGGACGACAAATGACACTATACCAGACATGCAAAAGTCGCCACAGATTAAACGGGTATTTCACATTTTGCTTCACATGTACTTAAATCGAAGTCGATTAGGTTAACTTGACGAAGCGTTCTATCTGGCTTATTAAAGGACCTTCCATTTGTTAAAGGCTGGCAATGTAGCTCAGCACGTGCAGCCGCACGCACTTGCGAGAGCTGCAAAGCAGCACTTTAAACTTCTGACATTCACCAAGCTGCTACCTGTGATAGTGATACCCACTTTACCTATACCTAAAGGCCGCACAACCATTCGCGACTCGGAGAAATCAAATGTCAGAGGTCGAGCAGTTCAGCATGTGGTCGGTGGAATATTCACACAGGAGAGACTGCAATCCGGCTAAATTCAGTCATGAATACACAAGTGGGCGCCGACGATCAGTCCCAGCCAGCTGGAGCCGCACGAATTGCCTGAGTGTTTGTGCAGAGGCCCAGACGGGAGCTTTCGCATCAACACCACTCTAGATGCTAGAAGGAAAGGAGGTGGGTCACCTGGCACAGTGTTCCCACGGGATATGATTTTGAATACCATAGCGGAAGGTGGGGAAGTTTTCTGAATCACAACCGACGAGCACGTGTACTAAAATTAACGAAAAGCATATTTGTCCTCCATAGTTTGCGTCTGCGTTGTAGTTCTTGGCTTGTTACATAAGATATAAGAACGTTGGTTTGAGAGAAAAAAGGTTTTTGAAAATATTTGACTTTCTGACCAAAAATTATTTGCACAATTTTGTGTTAAATGTGTAAGAAGATAAGTTTGCTCTCATCTTTAGTAAATCATCATCTAAATATTGCCAACGTCATTTATATGCAATGTAATGGCTCTGATTCACGAAGGCGTTTCTTGGCAGACATGTGCCAAGATAAAATAATGGACCAATGGATCCCTATAGATTCAAGATTTGGGGATCTTGTTGAATCCTCGATCCTTGCAAAATATTTTGTTCCGTGGAATCCTGTTGGATCTTGGGACGGCCATGAGTTGCCTGGATTTTGTGTGGGATCGGGGGGGTTTTAAAATGGATCTTGGAAGCCTCTTGGAGAAGAAAATAATTGGGGATCTTGTTGGATCCTATTTGGATCAAATTATACCTTGTTTTCCGCCTATAAATTAAACGTGAAATGCTTGCTTTGATATTGAGAAAGGCACGTATGTCCATTGCAACGTATCGAATTTGGGAGGGTGATAGTGGCGCATACAAGACAGTACTGTGCCTAAGAACTTGTTGAAGAATGCCGGGGAAAATACAACGCTTTTAGAACCACGCAGATTAAATTCGAGTCAAATCACTTGCTTATTCTTTGTAGTTATGGTATTTGTGTTTTATCCACGGAGAAAGTTTCGCGGTGTTCATCTACGGACGTTGCAGAGCTGTGTTAGTTGTGTTCAATATTCTTGAACTAAGGCCCTTACCATGGTAGTTGCATGTTTAGACAGAAACAAATTAATCATGCATTCTTTTGCATAATCAGTAACAGTGAAACGGGGAGTTATTCCTGAAAAACATGGCACGTAGGGAACAACAAGATGAAGATGAAATTTCCGACCGGCATCTGTAAGGCTAGGTACGTGTCCGTGAATAATTTCGCTAGGGCGGGGGAGGAAAAGATTATTGCTGAGAATCAACGTTTTAAAGACGATTTAAGGCATTACAATCACGATGAAAATACCTCACAAAAGTATTATTCTTGCAATGCCAGGGAATGGGGTACTGAAACAATATGTTCTTGTACAGTCCATGCACTACATGTTTCTATCAAACAACTTTTCCCAATAGTCTGATAGCGTCCATCTCTAGTCATCATCAATGCGTCAAAACAGCCAAAAATCAGCCATCACGCGATTGTGGAGTTACCGAGTATTCCCATCCCCGACTTTTAGGACTAAATACTAAATAAATAATATATGTATTTGAAGATGCGACAGCGTCACAAGTCATTTTCGAGTATGCGTCACAACTTGGCTATCTCAACTCAAAACCCCATGTTAAAGGTGAACTGTTACCTTTACCCCTCGCCCGGGTAGGGCAAATACACTGCGTTTCCGAGTATGGGGTACGACCCCCTTGGCGTTTCGCCTCTAATAGAGCTAGAGCTTCGATCAAAAAACGAGCGTGCTGCTTGTGACAAGAGGAAACCATTGACATATGTTTTTAAAGTTCTGGGTCAATAGGTGACCTCTGAGGTCATGTCAAAGACCAAAATGTCACAAATCGGAAATGTGTGAAAATTGAATACTGATCGAGCCAAAATGGCAAAGAAACATTTAAGTATGCCTAATGCATGCCACATTTGAAATCAGCGTCACAAAATAACTTAAAAACTGCCAAATTCCATAAAGGTCATGTCAGGTCATCTGAGGTCAGTGACCTCGGATGACCTTTGAAAGTGCATGACCCCAGTGAAACATATAATTATGTCAAATGGTTCAAAGATTTGGAATCAGCGTCAAAAACTGTCCTTAAAAGGGCCAAAAGCCAAAAAAGTCATCGGAGGCCATCGGAGGTCAGTGACCTCCGTTGAGCTCAGAAAAGGATAGTCAAGGTCACAATCTCAGCAGAAGACACAACTGTCACCTGGAAACACCTTTGCATTTGCTCCTGAACGTCAAACACTCGGAAACTGCACATGTAACAAGGATCTCGATACTACGGAACACCCAGTTTTGCCTGATATGACCTTGAGAAACAGGTCATAGGTCATGGGTCATGAAAGTTGGATATTCGAAATTTTCAGAGTATGTAGCCATCCACCCCATACCCGGTTTTACGTGTAAACAGTTTTACGTGGAAACAATTTTGGTAAAAAATGGCAACCTTTCTGGCCTTTCGATGACCTCTGGTAGCCCTAATATTGACCTAATGCATTTTTCACTGAATTGGTTCCAAATCCCCTTGACGAGCTCTAAAACGGTGTTTTCGGTTCATGTCTAGGTCTTATAGGAGCCGAGTTAGAAGGGGGCGTCGAAACGCCCCCGCCCCGGCCCAAGGATGGTGGCGCCGAACACCGGCCCGGCGCGGGTTAAAGAAAATAGCTCACCTTGGATTTTTTTTTCAAACACAATTTCATTATATTTTCAAATACAACTTCTTTTCATGTTGTCAAAAATAGACATACATCGCGCCGATTCAGGACAGAAAGACGTAAATTATCAATTTTATCAGAACTCTATGCGTACTCTCCGCAACGTCAAACGTGGCTCAGCCAATCAGATTCGAATGTATAGTCGCGTAAGATTACTGTATCCTCTGCCCAGGTGTGTGAGGCCCACAATAGCCTCTGCCCAGGTATGTGAGGCCCACAATACTTCGACAAAAAGTCAAGCATATTCGGCTGGAGAGCCCTTTCAGCCCAGAAAACTTGCAGCTAGGGGTTTTTCAACACGGGCTACAAAACTGCTATCTCAGTTCAAAGCCCATGTTGAAGGTGAACTATTTTCTTTAATAACAATGTAGTCAGTTTTTCTGCCTAAAATTATCTGTCCCTTGCTACTACAACTACCACAGCTGCTACGGCATTGAGCGTGCCACTGCATTCAGCTGTTCCACCATAATTGACCTGTCAAACCACCGAGACAACAGAGGCGCCCACACTGCACCACAGCAGAACACTGGCCCTGTTAAAACAGAGACGCCTACACTGTACAGCAGCAGAACTCTGGCTCTGCTATTAGATTAGGCCAACGGCAAACTACTCGTAACGCTGTTACACCTGAATCGCGTGTGTTATCTGCCGTTGGCGAGTTTACAAAATTCCATCCAATTTTGGTGAGTCGTACTCGCAGGTAACTTCATATTTCTTGGTAAAAGAATAAAGTCAGATGGCAGAAATTTTGATATGATTTATAAGCGTTTCGAAGCGTCAAATCACCAGCATTTCGTATCATTTCCTGGGTTTTCAATGCGCACGATTGGCGGCATTGGTCGAGATGAAGAACTGAGATCAGAAATATCAGCAGCTCACCGCGTGCAAAGACGAGCTGAATCGGGATCTGAACAGAGCTTAACGTCGCCGACCGGCAGTTCTATGGAACGCCCCATTCGCCATACGGTTCTCAGAACATTCTGGAAGCGAAGAAGGCGAGGAGTTCTCGACAGTGCTGCGTTTTCAATGATCAGCTAAACGGAATACGATTTGGCACAGTCAGGGAAGAGTTACGACCACCTGTGAATGCTAACTGATTTGCAGCGATGTTTATCAGATTTTAAGTATGCGGCGTAGCGAGAAACGTTCAATTTTTTTTTTTTTAAAGAGAAGTGCTTACAACCTGATCCGTGCAAATGGGCTCCGAAATAAGCATATGCCGAGTGCTCAATCAGTTTAATAATGATTTATTTTTGTACAAGCGAAAAAATAAGGAGAGTTGATATTGACATTGTGTTTGTTAAAGGGATAGTGCCACCTTGGGAGGATTTATAAAAAGTAGCTTAAATGAATGCTGGGAATTTATTATCATGTATGCTCGTGCTCAAACTTGCCCTAAGGCAGTGTTTGGCAAAGCATTTTTCTATTTTTCCGACTCCAAAAACATTTGTCCTCGATTGTGCAAAGCACTATATATTCAAGTGGCCCGCTTCCATATTGCTTGGACTGGTTTTGCTTATCGAATGGCCGCAAGGCTTTTCAAACAAAGCCATGGATACCATGGCGAGCACTAAAAGCTGGATAAGTCGCAGCAGTTGGCCGCCAGGGACCGCGAGTGAGCCAGGGTACTTTTATGTCGCAAACTAATTGTTGTGCATGTATTTACTTGTAAATCAGCAAATAAATATGTTACAAAACAAATTGTCAATCAGTAAACTGTTATTATATGCTGGCACGCGTCAAAATTAATGGCTTACTAGCGGTCCCTGGCGGCTAACTGCTGCTAACATATCCAGCTTTTAGTGCTCGCCCCCACATAGCGCTCCCTGCCCAAAGCGAGGCCCCGAGCCGTCCGATTCGCCGCGACCGTGACGTTGGACAAGTCTGCCTGTGTTAGAGGGTGACGTCATTAATCTTTTTCGGCCCAAAGTCGAGCCAGAGCCTTTGTGCCGATATTGGGCCATTTGTGCCTGATTTCATAATGAAAAAAGCTCAGATTGTTGACAATATAATAAACTGCATACGCTTTTTAATTTTAGAGTTCACTGACCGAATGGTGATGTTGAGTTTGCAATATTCAATGACAATTTAAGTCCGCAAAGTAGTGATTCAAAATAGTGCGGAGGCGGATCCAATTTAAGAATGACTTGAAAATCATTTCTGGTGCAAATGTATTTTTTGATCTAATGGGGGCAGTTTCGGGAACCAGACTATGCAGGTGAAATCGGACACGCGTAATCTACCGATAGACACCAAAAATTCGATACTGGTCTGCAAGGTGGCACTATCCCTTTAACTATGAAAGAGAATAGTAAAGAGGACGGAAAATAACGGCTTTGCTTGAACTATTACAGTAGCAAAATATTATAACAATTTAACAGACATAACAATATACTTGATAAACATTACATGTTCTTATATTCAAAATTTATTTGATTAATAATATGTGAAAAATTTATGCAGTATAAGATCTTAAATCACCTCATGGTAGTACAGGTCACCGCAAAAATATTTTTTGATAATAGTAGCGAGTCAGATAATCGATTATATCTCCTAAACCATTTGTCGGATTCATTTGAAATTTGTATGCTGGTCGCGGGCTGTATCGTCCTAAAAATGCACTACTCGTTTTTGGTTTGCTTTTATGTATGTCTTTGAAATTCGCGAACAATCTTCAAAGCCATCTACCGCCGACGTTCGTAACTATATTCCTACATGCGCCTCTGATGCCCCAGTCAGCCGTGTCTGCACGCGGCCAATCAGCGCTCTCGAAACAGTAGCGCGACTGGAAATGGTGGAGGTCGGCTGAATGAATGGGCTACGCAAAAGGCTCCTCCTCCTGCGTCATGTCATGCTCACGTGGTCACAGTGCGGGCCGGTTCACCTGGGTCAATGACCCCCGGCAACAGCCCTCGCAAACAGCCGAGACATCGCGAGTTCGGGAGAACTGGGCCCGGCCCGGCCGGTAGCGTAGATATATCCCAGGTCACAGATAACATGATACCTGGATTGGGACACTACAGTTTTTCGGCGGCCTCTTATTGCTAAGCACAGCAGTGAATGACGGTGCTGGACTCGGATTTGCACGAGCCGAGACAAGAAGTGTATCAGCTTAATCAGCTCCGTTATTTTCATTTGCTTTGCTGGCTGATAAAACTGAGAGAAAGCATGTTACGATGCACGAACAATTAACTAATCACAAATGTTGGAAGTAAATAAACTGATTAAGAGAAACATACAAAATAATAATTAATGACAATCATAAGGGGATCACCGCGGAGCTCTTCAAGATGTTTCAATGAAACTATGGAAACTGTTTCAATTCAAGCCATAAAGACACAGGTGAACCAATTGCATCTGTATAAGCATTAACATAACGCATTCTCATAACACCGGCGTATATTTTTAGACGTTTTCATAAGGCCTTGCATTTATTTGTTTCCATAAGGCCTTGCATTTGTATCCGCCGCCTACGACCGGCTGGTAGCCGAGACGTTCTACCCAACCAACCATGTAGTCCTGGCCCCGACCACCTTATAATGAAATTGTAATCGCTCGGATTTTTTATTTGCCTTGCCTAAAAAGTTAACTACACCCGTTTCAGATAACCTGACATTACATTTTTGAATTTGGCAGTTTTTAGGTCATAAATGTACGCTGATTTCACATTTGGTATGCATTAAGCATAATAAGATGTTCCTTTACCATTTTTGCTCGATCAGTAGGTATTCAATTTTCACACATTTACTATTTGTGACATTTTGGTCTTTGACCTGACCTCAGAGGTCATCTTTTGATCCAGGACCTTAAAATCATATGTCAATGGCTTCCTCTCGTCACAAGCAACACGCCCGTTGTCACCTATTGATCCAGGACCTTAAAATCATATGTCAATGGCTTCCTCTCGTCACAAGAAACTCGCCCGTTTTTTTAATCGAAACTCCATCTCAATTAGGGGCGAAACGCCAGAAGGGGTAGTACCACCCCCCTACCCGGACACGCAGTGTATTTGCCCTACCCTGGCAAGGGTTAAGCCGGTTTTTGCGATATCATCCGAAAGGGGCAGTGTCCCTTTAAGTTCGGGTTGCTTTTTGGGCATCGGGTCTCTTTTTCCCGAATTGGTGGTGCCCTCTATGGGTTTGAGGGCACCGTCCATGGCTTTGAAAGCGCCCTCTATTGGTTTGGGGGCACCTTTTGTAGGTTTGAAGGTGCCCTACATGGGTTTGGCGGCGCAAAACTAGATTCCATGCGCTTTCGGCGCAGGGGCGCCAAATTCCATTGTGGGGGCTGCGCGCCCCGTTGCCTCCTGGATCTGCCCCTGACCCAGGGGGACAATAGGGGCAAGTGACTTCCACACACACACACACACACACACACACACACACACACACACACACACACACACACACACACACACACACACACACACACACACACACACCACACCAACCACACACACACCACACACACACACACACACACACACACACGCTACACACACCTACACACACACCCACACACACACACACAACACACACACACCAAACACAACACACCACATACACACACACACATATACACACACCCCACACATACACACACACATTACACACACACACACCACACACACACAGAAGGCATGAACGGGCATTCAGTTAACAAGAATGCTTCCCCCCACGCCCCCCGGTCAACGATTTTCGCGCTGACGAACCCGACTCCACCCCTTCACTGTTCAATGATCTTTCAAGTGATACGCAGAGCGAAATTTTAGCCCCCCCCCCACACACATAAACCTTAGATCCGCCAACTGTCTTCATAATGACCCCCGCATTTATATGCTATACACTATAACCTCTCTCTGCTGCGCCACCAGCCCGCCGCGCTTAACTCTGCATCCCACCCCTCGACTGTCCTCCGATCTCTAACGGGGACTGTTGTACCGCCACCGTTTTGACAGAGCCAGCCACCTGAGGCTCTAACCCGCCCCGTGCTGACCCTACCACCGCCCACGGAACGACGGAGAATGCTGTATTGATCTACTGTGTTTGCTGACGGGCCTCGTCACGCAGTGGCCGGATATAGTGAGTGGCTCCTGTGAGGGACACCAAGTTAGGCGCTTACAAGGTTAGGCCCGGCTAGTTACGCCGTTGGTAGTTATCAGCTGATGAGGTCATGGCGTCAGTGGCTAGTTAGCTAGTTTACGGTTAGTTAAGCCATCGCTCACTTATTCTCAGGGGTATGGTATGAGAATCGGCGGCTGTATCAGTACGGCAGACAGAAGGTATATGTGGTATGAAAGTCGGTGGCTACAACAGTACGGCAGACAGAAGGTGTATGACATTCACATATCTACAAGAGCAGTAGTATACCAGAGTCATTCTAAGCCTTGAGTCATTGCAGACATTACCACTGAACATGTTGGTGTCCTGCAGTTATCATTACAACTAGAGGTGCCACTTTTCTACCCACCTACCCACCAGGTGCGGGTAGTTTCTTCCCACGTGGGTAGTAGTGGGTAGCACAAGCGATCATTTGTATTTAGTGGATAGTTTGCGGGTAACATAATGTTCATAAACTGAGCAAAATTGAAAAAAAAACAGGGATTTTGATGCGAATTGGGATGCTTTAACAAATATAGGCATCTCAGTTAGTGAGCAGATATCAATACAAAACAGTTAAGCATTAAACAATGAGTTATTAAATGGTAGACATAAAGATGGACAATTTTTTTGTGGGTACTTGCGGGTAGCTGGCGGCCTATACGGTCATGTGGGTAGTTAAGGGGGTTTGCGGGTCGGGTGGGGTAGCCACAAGCCTGAAAAGTGGCACCTCTAGTCACAACCATGCATCGGCACGTCGCATCAGCCAGCTGGGTATACAGACAACCATGCATTAAGATCAGTTTTGTATAAAGACCAGACAATCGGCATCAATGGGAACGTCTTAGAAATGCAAAAGAGCACTTCCTCAAAGGGCGCATTTTGTAAGAGGTTTGCCTATATGCAGATACAAGAAATAAATAACTGGTAGAATCTAAGACCATACTGTCTCATCAGCTAAATACTCTGGAGGTTATCGCTAGGCCTGGCTGAAATCAAGCTTGCTCATATGCTTGATGTATCCCTATTCCCTACTAGTAAAGCATGCATGGCATGAAGCAGACGGAGCGAGTTATTTCATTTTCGTCCGGCAACTGATAAGCAAAAGCATTGTTGTTTGTTGCCAATAGTAAAAACACTTACCCGCACCTTTCTGTGGCATTTAGTTATTTTATTTCCTGATTCTCACCTGTGAAGGTGAATCCGAAGTCAAAGCACGTTCCTCGTTGCTTATATTGGCTGGTAATTATTCTGTGTTTATTTATGGATGGGATGACAGTTTCTGTTGTTGTGTCAAATATTTTCACGTAGGCCTATTTACATGTTTGTTATTTTACGATAAAAATTATCAGTGGTATTACTTTTGCTATAATCAGTGCAGTGAAACGGTTAGTTATCCCTGAAACCCACGCAAGCAAGCGAGCAAGCAAGCAAGCACGGACGAGTCGGATTTTGGCCCATCTGTAAGCTACGTTAGTGTGGGCCGCTTCGCGGCCTCCACTCACTCCGTGAATTAATACGAATTTTGTTGAGGTATACAAATGGAGGGGGAAATGATATCTCGTAAAGATGCATGGCATGAAGCAGACGGAGCGAGTTATTCATTTCGTTCCGGCAACTGATAGGCAAAAGCATTGTTTTTTTTTGCAATAGAAAACAACACTTACCTCACCTTTCTGTGGCATTTAGTTATTTTATTTATGATTCTCATCTGGTGAAGGTGATCCGAAGTCAAAGCACGTGCTTATCATTCGGCTGGTATTGATTTTGAGTTGTATTATGGAGATGACAGTTTCTGTTGTTGTGTCAAAATATTTTCACGTAGCCTTACCATGGTGTGTTTATTTTACGATAAAATTATCAGTGTTATACTTTTGCATATCAGTGCAGTGAAACGGATTTTAGTTATCCCTGAAACCCACGCAAGCAAAGGCAAGCAAGCACGATTGAGTCGGATTTTAGGCCCATCTGTAAGACTACGTTAGTGAGGCCGCTTCGCGGCCTCACTCACTCCGTCTGAATAAATGGAGGCACTGTTTGACATTTATGCTTTAAGTTTTACATCGCTCAACAGGACTACTTTTATACTAACTCTCTTATGGTTAACGGGAGGCAAACCAACTTACTGGATCTCGGAAATGCTAAAGGCGATGAACTACGGTGTCAAATCCGAAGCTAGTCGACATCCACTAGAAACGCAGAAACAGTGGGTGGGCCCAAGTGGAAGAGCAATCTTCTATCACAAATAGATCCTTTTTCTCTCTAGGGATCTGGGTTACAATATATGTGGATCAGAGCTGCATTTATGACCTTGAGCAACATTAAATTAGAGGGATCGTAAGTATCTTGACGGCCCAGCCTGTTGACTAAATTGCAAAGGTCGCCATTTCAGCCTCAAGGTCGCCTTCCTCATGGTAGCGTATTATTCAAAGCGGCTCAACGTGGTCTCTGGGGGTCGTGTCCGGCAGTGACTCTCCCGAACTACGCCGCCCGCTGATTAAAGCAAACACACGAAATCAGCACAGTTAATTAATATGTGACCGTGGAAGCTTCCCAGTGCTTTGAGCACCAGTTTCAACTGGGCAGTTAAGCCAAAAGTGTTGCTGGGGTGCGGAATACTCTGTTTTGGTTCTGATCTCTTCGTTTTGGTTCTGATCTGTTGTTTTCAGTGTCTGATTCGGCTATTCAGATTGTATGTCGGTTGCAGGTCGTAATGATGTTCTGACAATAATTCGGCCGCAATTATGTCCATTCTTATCCGGGTTAGGGCTGCACATTCAATAACATAGGATTAATTCATGTTGAGTCAATTGATTTATAAAATTCAACTGGATATTTTGTTCATGGTTAGGAATTAAATTATAAATATATACTTGCATCCATAGATCCTTTGATTGATATCCGTATTACCTACTTAGTGACGTCATGCAGATTATTACCGTGCAGGCGTGAAACGCCCGTGAAGTTTCTCGTCAACTTACTCTCAGGGGGAGGGTCAAAGTTCATATGGTATTACGGCGTACATTTCCCTACTAGGCCATAGGGTTACATGTTAACCCGCGCCGGACCAGTGCTCGGCGCCACCTTCCTCGGGCCGGGGGAGGGGGGAGCGTTTCGACGCCCTTCTAACTCGGCTCCTATGGAATCTAGATATAAGCCAAAAACACTGTTAGAGATCCCTTAAAAAGCATTTGGAAACTATTTCGGTAAAAATTTGTATCAGGTCAATATTAGGGTCACCAGAGTTCATCAAATGCCAGATTTGCCAGATTTAGGACTTAGCTCCAGATACCCCCAATTATTTCGAACACTATGATAGCTAGGAGCGAACGATATAAAACGTAATCGAAGGCTATTGAAATTTGCAATCGCGAACATGTCCTTAAATTTGAGCTCAGGTCAATATTTTTGGCTCTAGAGTTCATCGAAAGTTATAAAGGTTATTTTTGGCAAAAACTATTTTTACGAATAACTGTTTACTTAATTGAGATACTGAAGTAATTTTGACACCATCGTGTTTGCCTCGTGAAGGCGTTTTGAATCATGTATATGATTACCAGGTTAAGTCAACCAAGAAATTTGACCTCATGTCAAGGTCAAGTGGTGACGACCCACTAAAGTTGAGTTTCACATTGGGAGAAGTGTCTCGACAAGGCAAACACATTGCTGCCGTTGCCACTTCTCTATTGTGATTTTATAGATATAAGTTATTGACAAAAAGGTGTTGGTAACCTCGGATCTACAATCTATGTGATGAGGCTTTACGTATCCTTAGGCAATTCATTGCGGTACATTTATAGAAAAGGTGCCACTTTTCTACCCACCTACCCACCAGGTGCGGGTAGTTACTACCCACGTGGGTAGTAGTGGGTAGCACAAGCGATCATTTGGATTTAGTGGGTAGTTTGCGGGTAGCATAATATTCATAAACTGAACCAAATAAAAAACAGGGATTTTGATGCGAATTGGGATGGTTTTACAAATATAGGCACCTCAGTTAATAAGCAGAGATCAACACAAAACAGTTAAGCACCAACAAATGAGTTATTAAATGGTAGACATAAAGATGGACAATTTGTGTGTGTGTGTACTTGCGGGTAGCTGGCGGCCTATACGGTCATGTTGGTAGTGGTGGGTAGTTGAAGGGGGTTTGCGGTCGGGTCGGGTGCCACAAGCTGAAAAGTGGCCCCTCTAATTTATAGTTCCAACGCCGGGTAATGGCATCAGATGCACTTGTCTCGTTTCGAGCAGCCGTCCGGCCGGGCGGCCGAATCACCGGAGGTTGAACTTCGCGCACGTGTAGCATAAGCAAAAATGGGTCTATTACATTTTGTTTAAGCCTCTACCTGTAAGGTTTTTGCAGTGCGTAACTTCAAAGCCCTTACATGAGTGACCCTCCCTCTATCCAACGCGACAACCGCACCATACGTTAACACCACAGAGGAGAACAAAAGAATAAAGTCGCGCCACTCACTCAAGGAAGATAGAACAAAATATACAATATTAGAGATAGTTTCCCTTTAGAGTCGGGTTATGTTAGGCAAGTAGGTTAAGCATAATCATCAGTGACAAACATGTCATTGATTTTGAAAGCCTAATGAGCCGAAAGGTGGTGAGTGGGCTGAAAGGAACTATCAGCCCTTTCAGCCCACTTTATAGTAACTATCAATAGTCAGTCCCAGTTTTTGCAGCGGCATCCGGCAGAACGCATGATTTGTGATAGACACATGTGTTCTACCTAGTTTATTCAGCCTTGGGCCCGACACGGCCGCACAGGACGCTCTTCGGAAGCTAATATCTTTGCAACCTTGCCCCGATTGAGATTGGGCCTTAACCATTTGATAGCCACATCAAACCAATTTGACTTTGTGCAAAAATATGTCAGCAAGTTATAATTAACTGAATGTGGCAAGGTACAACTTAAGGTGTTGTCGGCACAACTTGCGCCGGCTAAGCCTTCAATATCACCAAATTTTGATATAAGTGTTTATCCATACGATGAAGCATGCGGTGCTGAATCGTGCACTTCCTTTTGGTCGATTCGAGAAAGGAGATCATTAAAATGTACTACAAAGCGCGCCCCCTCGGTCATCGCCCCAAAAAGGCGTTCTACTGGTTTATATAAAATAAGTAACCACAAGCAAACATTACATGAGGAAGAGAAGAAAACAATGGAGAGATACTCACGTCGCTGTACACGTTAACAGTTAAAGTTTACAACCAACATAAAACGTTCTCATTGTTAATCATTTCTTGCTGTCTTTCTCTATTTTTCCACATCCTTCCTCTATCACCCCTATCCTTCTGAGAGGCGTCCTCGCACGTCCGTTGTCTCTCAAGTGCCACCAATCACGACACTCTCAGCCTCTAATGAAGCTAAGGCGTCTCAGGCGGTCCTCTCCATGTCTCTCTCGAGCCAACACGGTCAGCCGGAGCGTAAACACATTGCCGATATTGCCGGGGCGTCGCTGAAGGGAGGGGATCGACGGGAACTATCTCAGCAATGACAGCAGGAATGGGTGGGAGCTGGACGATGGGTTGGTGGAATGAATGGGAGCTGGAGTGGATTGGAGGAATGGGTGGGGGCTGAGATGGGTAGGAGCTGGCCGATGGGTGGGAGCTGGGATGGGTTGGAGGAAGAGGTGGGAGCTGGGATGGGTTGGAGGAAGAGGTGGGAGCTGGGATTGGTTGGAGGAAGAGGTGGGAGCTGGGATGGGTTGGAGGAAGAGGTGGGAGCTGGGATGGGTTGGAGGAAGAGGTGGGGCTGGGATGGGTTGGAGGAAGGTGGAAACTGGGATGGGTTGGATGAAGAAGGTGGGAGCTGGATGGGTTGGAGGAAGAGGTGGGGAGCTGCTATGGGTTGGAGGCAGAGGTGGAAGCTGGGATCGGTTTGGAGGGAAAGGGTGGGAGCTGGATGGTTGGAGGAAGAGGTGGGACAGCTGGGATGGTTTGGAGGAGAGGTTGGAGCTGGATGGGTTGGAGAAGAGGTGGGAGCTGGGATGGTGTTGGAGGATAGGGGGAGTGGGATGGGTTGGAGGAAGAGGTGGAGCTGGGTGGGTTTGGAGGGATGGGTGGGGCTGGGATGGGTTGGAGGATGGGTGGGGCTGGGATGGGTTTGGAGGAAGAGGTGGGAGCTGGATGGTTGGAGGGATGGGGTGGGAGGTGGGATGGGTTGGGGAAGAGGTGGGAGCTGGGATGGGTTGGAGGAAGAGGTGGGAGCTGGGATGGGTTGGAGGAATGGGTGGGAGCTGGGATGTGTTGGAGGACGAGGTGGGAGCTGGGATGGGTTGGAGGAAGAGGTGAGAGCTGGGATGGGTTGGAGGAAGAGGTGGGAGCTGGGATGGGTTGGAGGAACTCTCGGTGATGTTTGAGGTGTAAAACTGTGTGAACACCGCGAGGGATTTTATCGCGGAGAATGAACGCAATGCAGAGGTGACCAGGAATACTTCGCGGTTTTTAGACTGGTTTCGGGCGAGGTTTGACGCCATATTTCATCGCTTTTAGGCTTCACGAGATCCAGTAAGCTGGTTCGTCTCTCGTTAGCCAAAAGCAATATTTTGTGTCATGTTTGCTAACCAAACATTGTTTGGCATTCCTTTTCGAGGCATGATTTATCCGATTGTCAAGCCTGTTCTTCCTTTTTGTCGTGAAAGGTCCAATCAGGCCAGCAGAACATGCTCCGGCACCTCATGTCAGGTCAATACAAGTGTCGTAAAGTAGTACCCATTAAACTCATCGGTCTGGCTGTAGCAGTACATGTTTTAACACTCTCCAGATATGCTGTGCGAATATTTAGGGTGGAATATGCATTGGCAATTCGTATTCGCATTACACCCTATAATAGGGGTGTACAATCAAATGCA
>VOPJ01001311.1:0-22578 GCA_014673585.1 Semibalanus balanoides
TGGCTCCATAAACGCAATGACCCCCGACGCGCTAGCGAGCGCACCGCACCGCACCGCATGTACACGCTCACCACACAAATATATGGTTGGATTCGTCAGGCCCGTTAACGAAGAGCTTTTCAATGATACGAGAAAATATAATTCAAATAAATATCGAGTTACG
Source organism: Semibalanus balanoides (assembly GCA_014673585.1). Taxonomy (NCBI): domain Eukaryota; kingdom Metazoa; phylum Arthropoda; class Thecostraca; order Balanomorpha; family Balanidae; genus Semibalanus; species Semibalanus balanoides. Next base: position 164 of record VOPJ01001311.1, read on the forward strand.
ACTTTCTTTCGGCGTTAGAATAGTGATAAGCGCCCCTTTTTCCTCGACCCCATTAACATCCCTTGAGGCTTCCACCCGCCCCGTCCCTCTCCCCCCTCTCAGTCCACACCTACACCCACTATGACGAGGAATACATGATGCGTCACGGTGTCTGCCGGTGTCACATCTACTATGTTATACACATCAATCTATCGATTCAGTTGCCGAATACGCGGTCAATATCCCATGACGGCCCGAATGTCCCAGTATTGTTCTGATGTTCCTTCACGCCCTGATAGAGGTCCGTGTGTGTGGGTGGTGTCGCTTAAGCCTTGGTTGCGCTGTGTTTGAGTGTCATGGTTGCCTTTGCCTCCATCATATGTCGTTCTTTGCTGGGTTCAACCTTACTGGAGGAATTTACAGCCTGCCACCGGCCGGACATTCTCGGGATCTGAGATTCATGTCTGATGTGTGTATGCGCCTATGTTAGCTGAACGTGTTCTGTGTGTACCCCAGGTGCGTCTGTGTAAGGACGGAGCCTATGTTAGCTGATCGGTGTTCTATTGTTGTACCCCAGGCGTCTTGTGTGAAGGACGAGCCCTATTTAGCTGAAACGTTTCCTTATGTGCTACCCCAGTTGCGTCTGTGTAAGACGAGCCTTGTTAGGCTGAACGTTGTCTATTGTGTTACCCCAGTGCGTCTGTGTAAGGACGAGCCTACGTTTAGCTGATCGTTTCTGTGTGTACCCCAGGTGGTCTGCTGTAAGGACGGAGCCTATGTTAGCTGAACGTTCTGTGTGTTACCCAGGTGCGTCTGTGTAAGGACGGAGCCTAACGTTAGCTGATCTTTCTGTGTAGTACCCCAGGTGCGTCTGTGTAAGACGGATAGCCTTACGTTAGCTGAACGTGTTATGTGTGTTACCCAGGGCGTCGTGTAAGATGGAGCCTATGTTAACTGAACGTGTTCTGTGTGTACCCCAGCGTGCGTCTGTAAGACGGAGCCTATGTTAGCGAACGTGTCTATGTGTACCCAGTGCGTCTGAAGGCGAGCCTATGTTAGTGAAACGTGTTCTGTGTGTACCCCAGGTGCAGCCTTGTGTAAGGCGGAGCCTATGTTAGACTGACGTGTTCATGTGTACCCAGGTGCGTCTGTGGAAATGGTGGGAGATCTCTTGGTTAGCTGAACATTCTCTATGTGATACCCCAAGGTGCGTCTGTGAAAGGACGGAGGCCTATGTTAGCGTAACGTGTTCTTTGGTTTTTTTTTTTGGTTTTTTCTTTTTTTTTTATATGTGTACCCCAGGTGCGTCTGTGTAAAGTGGAGTCTTATTTAGCTCTGAACATGTTTCTAGGATACCCCAGGTGCGTCTGTGTAAGGACGGCAGCCTATGTTACTAACCGGTTCTGATTGTACCCCAGTGCGTCTGTGTAAGACGGAGCCTATGTTAGCTGAACGGTTTCTATTGTACGCGTCAGCTTGCGTCTGTGTCAAGGACGGAGCCTACGGTTAACTGAACGTGTTCTGCGGTTACCAGGTTGCGCCTGTGTAAGGGGACGAGCCTATGTTTTAACTGGACGTGTTCTGTGTGTACCCAGGTGCGTTTGGTAAGGACGGAGCTATGTTAGCTGAACGTTTCTGTGTGTACCCAGGTGCGCCTGTGTAAGACGGAGCCTATTTAGCTGGACTCAAATGTTTTCTATGTGGACCCCAGGGGCGTCGGTAAGGACGGGCCTATGTTAGCTGAACGTTTCTATGTGTACCCAGGTGCGTCTGGTGTAAAGGACGGAGCCTATTTAGCTGAACGTGTTTACTGTGTGTACCCCAGGTGCCCTGTGTAAAGGGGGAGGTCTATGTTAGTGAAGTAGTTCTGTGTGTACCCCAGGTGCGCCTGTGTAAGGACGGAGCCTATGTTAACTGAACGTGTTCTGTGTTTACCCCAGGTGCGTCTGTGTAAGGACGGAGCCTATGTTAACTGAACGTGTTCTGTGCTGTACCCAGGTGGCGACCGTGTAGAAGGTGGATCTATGTTAGTGAACGTGTCTGTGTGTACCCCAGGTGCGCCTGTGTAAGGATGGTCTGTGGCAGACCGTGCTCATTGACGACCTGCTGCCTTGTGACGCCAAGGGACGACTCGTCTACTCACAGGTAACAACTTTGTCCTGACTGCCGGCCGCCCTCCCACAGTGCTGCGTTTCTAAAGCAGGAGGCGTTGTGAAGAAGGGTTATAGTAGCCATTTGTTAGGCTGGTAATTTTACGTTATTTCCACTTTTAACGCAATTCCTTCATAACCAATCTAGGCTATGTTCATTGCGGGGATGCTTTTCTTCAGATACTTCATCATGCACCATAGCATACGGCTAGTGCAACTCCGTTCATTTTTTTTTTTTTTTTGTCATTCGAATTATTGGCCAGTACGCCATGTTGCCATAGTCAGTTAGCCTGTCTACCAGCTGTAGTGTACACATATAGTGTCGTGTCATTGGTGTGCATCAGAATGTTTGAATTATTCAGTTCCCGACCATTGACCGGGTGACAGACTGGGCGACAAACCGGGCGACACGGGGGAACAAAAGGTACACTGCCGCCGCCGGTATTTTGCTCTGTGTTGTCAGAGGGATGGGCGCACGGGCGCTTTGTGTGGAATAATGGGGAAGTATTGTCCAATTTCGGGGTGAAATAGCGTCGTTTGTGCTGAAACGTCCTTATTGCTCTTGTTTTGAAAAGCCTGATATTGCTCTTGTTTTGAACTTCAGATTTATCAGCGGGTTTCGAGCAATTACAACTTTCCAGACCTCAAATGCCTCAGAATTCGGAGAATTTCTGTAGTTCTAGCGACATCCCTTTAAATGGATCATACGACCTTCTGGGAATGTCTTCTAATTATTTTCTGGAGGATGGAAGCGATGGAACAATGTTTATCAAACGTTATTAACCCGCTATTCACGAATTTCGTATATTAATAAAGCTATTTGATAAGCTTTTGTTACTAATTGCATTCAGATTATATCAGCACTAGCAATTCTAGTCCAAATGCAAAAGAATCAAACATTTCACTTTAAATGCAAAGTGAGATTAAACACGTGGCAAATACGGAGAATTATCCGTATTCTCCGTGGTATGAACATGCATTAATGCTATCATTGTAAACATACCTTTAATAACATACAGAGCCGGTAGGGAAAGTTGGTGGCAATTGCCGATCATGTGCGCTGCAATCGTCGAAATATTTCCCGTCACTGCTACTAAATTATAAACAGATCCAGAGACAGCGTTCCAAATGTTGAAGCAGGACGATGCATACCGGTCATGAGCCGAATCATATCGCCTATAGTACAAATGGTTTTCTAAGTCATCATCTTCAACTGATTTTCCATGACGGTTTCCAAGCAATTATGTCTGCATACCTTGCATTGTTATTTTGAGTGCTTTGAATGGTCGGCCGGTGGCCATCCCTCCAACATTTGGATCGGGGCGATTGGAGTCAACTATTATTGGAATGATACGTGGATGCCCGAATCATTAAGAATGACATTATATCTGAGTTGCATGAACTGATAAATATAACGACTGGTGATGAACCAAACCTTTTACGCCATTTGGGACCCATTATCATTGCAGGAGATACGGAAGAAAAGACACGGGTTGACGTGTTTTATTTTTACGGCTCTGACCATGGCAGCTCCCCGACCTATTACAAGCAGTTATTTGCGTGGAACGCAAACGAAGTTTGAACGTGATTTTGGTATACTTAGAGACATTTTCAAGCTTAATGACTAAAATATGCAATATAACTTAGTCTCGTGTACCAAAATACAATGCCACCCCCACCTCCAATAAAGTGTAAACATGTCTTATGATCCCTTTAAGTTGCATTGACTGTCGCTGAGCAGTGTCTTAGGTTTCCACTGGGAAAATTACCTCGAGCATTTTCGTGACTAGCTCTCGGTTTTCCTTAGGGTATGCACTTGACGAATGGCATCAACAAAGCTATCTGTACATCAGCTACTTACGGATAACGTTGTTTGTCGAAAGATTTACCATTACGATGCGGGTTCTAACCTTGACCTCGCTGAATGTGTGTTATTCCAGCCGTGTTTCTGGGTCAGACACGTTCGGTTGTTGATTGCAGCGTTTATAGCTGGGTAGCACGAGCGGTAATGAACTACTGACTGTCAGTGCGGACAGCTGTCTTGCTACATTGAACGACTTGCCGACTGTGTCTTATCGACCGCAGAGAAACACCTCTCCGGTTAGCTGGCTCAGTGACCGCTCGGCAGTGTGACATCAGTGTGTGACAGCAGTGTGACAGCAAGTGGTGACGGCATTTGTGTGACAGGCAGTTGTGACAGCAGATGATGCGTGAACAGCAGTGTGTGACATCAGTGGTGTGACAGCAGCTTGGTCTGGACAGGCAGTGGGGGGTGGGTGTGACAGCCGGGAGTGACAAGGCAGCTTGTGCGACGGCAGTGTGTGACAGCAGTTTGTAGACAGCAGTGAAGATCTGTGCAAGCATGTTAGACATCAGCTGTGTGACAGCAGTGTCTGAACAGCAGTGCTGTGACAGCGGTGTGTGACAGCGAGTGTTGACATGCAGTGATGGACGCGCAGTGGTGTGACGGCGTGGTGTGACAGCAGTGTTGTGACAGCATTGTGTGCAGCAGTCTGGTGGTGACGACACGTGTGTGACGCCAGTGCTGTGACGCAGTGTGTGAGATTGTGTGACGCAGTGTGTGACGACAGTGTGTGACGGCAGTGTGTGACAGCAGTGTGTGACGGCATTGTGTGACAGCAGTGTGTGACGACAGTGTGTGACAGCAGTGTGTGACGGCAGTGTGTGACTGCAGTGTGTGACAGCAGTGTGTGACGGCAGTGTGTGACGGAAGTGTGTGACGGAAGTGGGACCAAATTCAGTTTTTTTAGGGGGTTGCAGTGAGTGTAAACGATTCTTATCCACAAACATATTCACATTCTCAATTAACATCAATGATATTCTCACGACGCTGTTGCTGCTACTTGCTAGTCACACAATAATGACGAAACAACAAGCATCATCTAAGCACCCAAGAAGCTTGAACAATGTTTAATCCGCACACTGCTGGGGCTCGCGCCAACCACGATCTACTGGGATGGAGGGGGGATTTCTGACGCCCCCCCCCTAAGGTCTCGAAATCCACGCAACCTAGCGACAAGCGTAAAACGGCGTTAGGTAGCTCGAGACTAGCTCTATCGAAAGCATATCAGTCTGTTAAGGGTCAGGTCAATATTAAGGTCACCAGAGGTCACCAAAGGTCAAAGTTGGCTATAATGAGTGTCCTTGATAAAACCGTAATACATATATCGATAACTACCAGTGAGACGCCTTAACCCTATTACTGTCGGGGGGGGGGCGAATCGGCCCCCCTTGAGTTTTTTTCGCGTACAGTTCATTCATAACTCAACCCAGAATCGTCAATTTTGCTGACTTTTTCTATCATTTAATTGCGCATGGAATGGTGTACTTCTTTCCTAAATTAAATAATTAGGAGGGGGTCCAAGACAGTTTTTAGGGGGCGTGTTCGGCCGTTTTGGCACCAAATCTGTGAATGGTTAAGCACTCGTGGAGAGTTGTGTGTTGAATGGAAGTGTTAGCGGGGAAACAGGCATCGTTAGATAATTGATTGTTCTTTCAGATGGCAATCTCGAAATTTCAAAATTTTGAATTTTGAAATACGAAAATTTTGAAAAACGTATTTTGTTTTCACAAATTGATTCATTTTTTATTTTCATGATGTTTCAAAAAAACAGAAAATATGTAATAGAAACCATGCCAATTAATGTTTTGAAAGTTTCAGGGTGATATCTAAATATTTGATGACCTGATGTCAGGTCAAATGCTTACCTTCCAATATAAATAGATGGTGAAAAATGAAAAACAATGGTTTAACATTGTATCAATCCATTTATTTCATTACCATGTAATCTTAGGCCCTTCGTGATGAAAAGGATGCATTTTGTAGTCAGTGACCCTTTGAAAGGTCATTCAAGGTCACGAACACCTTTTTATCAATAACTCGTGACAGAAACACTATAGAGACTCGCAAGTAGTCTCAAAACGTTGGTCTCGTCAATACGAATCTTTTGATATGCAGTTTGACCGACTTATGTCAACTTGGCCAAGACCTTGACCTTGACTCGGGGTCAAATTTTCGATTTGACAAAAATTGGTATGATTCGAACCGCAATGACGAGAAAAACACGATGGTATCAAAATAAGTGCTCTGTGTGTTTTAGATAAAAAGTTATTAACGAACAAACTTTTGCTGAAAAACAGTTTTTTAACATTTGTTGACCTCTGCAGCCCAAACCATTGACCTGAGGTCATTTCTGATGTCATATTAGCGAAAGGCAATTAAAACAGCTTTGCATTACTTTTTTCGGATTCCTCCTAGCTGCCATAGTTTCCGACATAATGGCAAGGTTTCCTGAAAATATCATGTTTAGATCAATATGACTTTTGATGACGTCATTTGACCTTGAAGATAGTGACCCAAGGTCACCAAAACTTAACAAAATAGAGTTCACTGTGGACCCTAACCACATACCAAGTTTCATGTTTCAGGGGGCGAATAAGCCCCCCCGACAGATTCGTACACTTTTCATCCCTCCAGGAATAGGGTTAAATGGCGAAGGACGAGCGAGCCCGAATAAACCCGCGTTATATATATTCCCGCCCGGTGCTGGGAAATTATGCAATATTCACCGAGTTTTCTTATAAGCGAGAAACAAACGGACAGGGCGGCTAACAGGCCCAGAGGTCCGAATGCAAAAAACGAGAAAGAATATAATAGACATAACTGATTCGACCAAGACACAAAGGTGGGAAGCTATTACCACATGCCGTTTGCACGTTGTAGTTTGTGCCTGAGTTATATACTTTTCAAAGTAATTCTTCAGTTTGTGAAGTATGAAGAGTGACACCCATATGTAAAAACCATTTTTTATCCATATTTTGGCTTTCAAATATCAGATAATGAGAACCTAGGAACGTCAGAAGACAGAGTGAGGAGGTTTATCGAGTCCAGCCATAAGTGAAGAAATAATGAGAAGAACCGAGCACTGTATAACACGTTTCAAAGAACATCACAAACTGCGGTAATGTGACGGTGGTGAACAAGTTGATAGCAAAGGTGAGATACAGCCTCCCAACTTTTTACACCAGTTAGTTTTCCTGTGTGCTATTGTTGTTGAATGTTGCGGTGTTTCCGAGTATCTCCTCCGGTGTTATCTGTGTTTCAGAGCGATGCTACGTGTTTTGGAGCAATAAACACCTTCTACAATGAACCGATATCTTTATGTAGTTCATACGTCATTCAATGACTTCCGGTCAATCCATTTTAACAAAGTATGTACCTACACAGCAAATGTACGATTTTGACCAGCATTTGCCCGCCCAACCAAGGGTGGGAAGAAGCAACCCTTGAAACAAGATACCTATGAAGTATTGAACTATATTTAGAAACTAACGAAAACAACATTGTTCTCTTGTTATTCGGGATTGTAAATGTGTCAGAGCGCGTGTCCTCAAAAGAAAATCTCAAAGATCTGCTTTGGGTCACGCTCGGATTCGTATCTACCCACTTCTGGAAAGACCTGGAATCTCTACGTCTAGCTGTTTAATATCTACCGGAATAAAAGTATTTATAGTTATAGTATTTTGTACTGACCTCTCCTTGATATTTAAAAAGATAGTTTACCAAATTGTATATATTTTACAAAAACAAAAAAGATTAATTTTTCGATCACGAGATCTTTCTCGAATCTTAAGTTAAATTCAATTCTGAGCGATACATCTCAGTTCTTATCCGCAAAACCAGCTTCTTTACAAGATATATTTGATGACCTATGCAGGGGTTTGGTTGAAGGACAGGATCACTCATTAGAGTTTCTAACTATCTGAATGTAAGGAAGGGACAGGGCGGATTGTCAGTTTTTCACTGTGAAATGACTGAGGAGGGTGCAGGTCGGTTCCTATGGTTGGACACACTGATCACACATAGAGAAGAAGACGGGCGATGTAAGTATACAACGGGATTGTATGTTAAGCCTAACAAGCTGGGATATTCTTGCATTACAAATCAGCTCATACCAGAAAACAGACTAAAGTCAATCTTGTGAGATCACAATTCAAAAGGGCATTCTAGACTTCTCAGAATGAGCAGCGCGATGGGAGCGTGTTTGATCAAAAATTAGTGATATATGTTTGAAAAAAGAACGGTTATCCGATAAACTAGTCACTAGAATTGAGAAAGGGAAGCACGAATTGGCGGTGAATGAACGTCAGGGTAGGAGAGACGGGGACGAAGAGGACCGAGAAGGTGGACCCACTCGGCGACAGATGATTCGTGCCATTTGCAACTTCCTCAACTTTCCCTATGTAGATGAAAACCTATTCTATTGCAAGGTTGAAAAAGGCTTTGTAAAAAAAGTTCCAAAAATTTTTAAAGTTACTGGGATTGTACGCTCCGACGTACTCGATTAGAAACGCTGCTTGTTTCTCGCGATTTTGGACTAAAATCCCTGTACCAGCGGATCAAGGTCATGTTCCCACATGTTTCAGCTATACACAGGTGGGAGGTGTACTGATAAAAAAATGTTGTCTATGAAGTAACTGTGAAATTGTGGGGAGGATTAGTACATAAGGGAGGTGTAAAAGACCGGTCAACTTAGGTTTAACGAGCATATTAGGAGGTTATGCTTGAACACAACAGAATACACCCCGATCGGTGATCATTTTCGGAAAGAAACACCCTACGTCAGTTCGGAACAATCTTTGCTAGCGTGAAGATATTGAAGAAGACGCTAACATCCGGACCGAAAGATCACAGAATCTTTGTATTATAGAGAAAAGAAATCCGTCGATGAATGACCAAAGCATGTCGCTGGCCCATCCGTAATAGGTAGTTCGCTGCTGAATGGGGATGTTCTTCACTTGGATCTCCATATAAACGAAAACTTTCTCTTCGAAGCATTACTGTGTATTGTGACTATGTATATGAGATGTTGCGTAAGCGTTATGTGAGGCCAAGGGATGGATTGGAAAGGTGCGTAATTTTCTGCGCTTGGATAGAAGATTGTTTAGCGAAATTTGAAATGTTTTTATTACCTCAAAACTTAATGCGGTGCAGAATGATTGAATTGTGCTTTGTGGTTTATTTGGGTAGGAGATTTGTCGAAATGAAAGCATGTGCTGTTAGCATTTTATTTTCAGGTGTCGAACTAGCAAACTGAGATGTTATCGCTCAGATTTGAATTTAACTTAAGATTCGAGAGAAAGATCCTGATACGAAAATTCATCTTTTGTTTTGTAAAAATATATTCAATTTGTAAACTATTTTTTAAATATCAAGGAAGGTCAGATACAAAATAACTATACATAAATATATATATATGCTCCTTGCACAAGCACTCCGGAGATTAACGGATAAAAGTATGTTGGATTTTTACACTTCCGTTCTGAATATTCTGCTAAAAATTGTCTGGGAAAATCAAAATGACCTAAGGTCAAAATTGTTTACCCAGATACCTCTAACATTAGCCGCAGAGGGCCGAAAGCTTTTCCCAAAATCACGTGCTAATGTTAAAGGGATATCTCGGCATGTGGTAAATTTCGTATCCGCCAAACGGTGGGTCGTTTTGTGCGAAGCATGCTTTTCAATTGTTTTCACTTTGTGTTGTTTTGCCGTCGCAAATCGATCCGAATAAAATCGATACTTTGAACTAAATAGGTTGACAGCGTTATTTTAAACTTGCAATTATAAGCTTCATGTTTGTAAGCAAAAATACATTTTGGGTGGGTATTGGAATTGATCGTGCTTTACAGCTGCATAATTTTTATCAATAAACACCATTTAGTTTTGGCGCTACCGCAGTTTAATTAAACAAAATCGGCAATATGCATATTAAAGGTGGGTTTTACCAGCGAAATATTGCATAAAACCGCAATTTTCTCACGCATTACGCTGCGCGCTTCGCGCTCGCTCGTAAAAAGAGCTGCGCGGGGAAAAAACGTTCGAAGGATGATTCAATTTGCTGTCGTTGAGGTTTCGTCATAATTGACCAAAGGTCAATAGTTAGGTTAGAGTCCATTCAATTTTAACCATTCCAAAAATCGGCGAATTATTTTTAAGGAATAACTTTTGATAGAATCATGATAGATAAAACAGTTTGCATCATTGTGTTTGCTTCGTTGAGACGCTGGACGCATCGAATGCTATATTGGGTGTGTTATGTCATATCCCAAAAATACCTGGCCTGGGTAACTGGGTCAGGGTAAAGTCAGGTCAATAGTAATTTTGACAGCAACTTGTTTGCCTTGACTAGCTTAATACAATGGTGAAAACCCCATTGCTGTACAATGAGTTAGTAAAGAGTTATTACAAAAAAGCATACGCGACCAGGGGGCACCTGAGTTGATTTCATAGAGGTCGAAGAACGAAAATGTGACTAGGGCTTTGCATTTGGCACGAGAATGATGGAACTGGTGAGAAGTGGTCAAATTTAGCCATTTCCTATGGATGTATACGTGTTTGCATTCCCCTCCCCATTGACTTATAATGGAAGGTCACGGAATCATCCTGACCTTAGGTCACCAATATAAAAAACGATATATTCGAATTGTAGGTACTTATGACCTGATGACATCCTGTGAGTTTCACACCATTCGGTCAATCACTTTGGATGTGACACGACCGCGAACGTTTTTGGAGGCTTGGTCACCTGGTGAGCTGACCTGAGATGACCCGAGGCCATTACTTTTACACGATGTGGGTAGTTCATGCCCAAACATCTGTGCTAATATGTGGTGGCGCTGCGCGCCGCCGTTTTCCCGTTATTCATGGCAAACTATCTTGGGTATTTCCGCCCCCGGCAGTGCGCGTGTCAACATTTATCCACTTTTTCAGGATTAATTTGACATCCTATCCTATGATACAAAATCATACATGTATGTGGATAAGATAACTTCTAGTTGTTGGACTATTTACTTTTGTCAATCGCCTCCAAAATGATGACATCCTTTTATGTTTTGCTTAATTTACCTTCTACCGCCTAACAAGAAATGAATGCCGCCATGAATTGCGTGTGACTAAAGCCTGCTGTGCTCGTCTCTATCTGTGTCTCTCCACAGACGAAGCATCGTCAGCTGTGGGTGCCGCTCATTGAGAAGGCAGTGGCCAAGGTCCACGGCTGTTACGAGGCGCTCGTGTCCGGCCGGGCCATCGAGGGGCTGGCTACTCTCACCGGAGCGCCCTGCGACAGTATACCACTGCAGGTCAGTTACGAGGCGCTCGTGTCCGGCCGGGCCATCGAGGGAAATGAATTCCATCCAAAATTGTTTTTATAATATTACGGAAAAACAGTTTTATTCCCGTTTGAACTTGAAACAGGGCTGAAAGCCCTGTTTCAATTCAGCTGCTGTGCTCAAGGCTCTATAACAAGGTAGGCCATTCCGGCCAAAAAACAGGGTCTCAAGCCCTGATTGGTCGTGACGAAGTATGACGTAGTATGACGTCATGTGACGTCAGCTGGTCAACAGGTCTGGAGCCAGCCATGGCCAGCGTGTTAAATCTCATTGGTATCACCCCCTCTTACTCGAAAACTAAAAAGGCTAGGGAGACGCTGAACACAGCTTTCGAAAGCTCTCGACAAGGCCATTCGAAGTTGTGTTGACATTTTTGGGCTCAGGTCAATATTGAGGTCACCAGAGGTCATCAAAGGTCACGTATTCCAAATGAGACTGCTATAGAAGCTCCCAAATATCTCGGGAACTATGGGACCAATTCACAAAGGGAAAATAGCAATGGAAAGCTCATGGAAATTCAAATCGAAATGTTGTTATCGAATTTAAGCTCAGGTTCATAGTTTAGACTCCAGAGGTCACCAAAGGTCAGGAGGATATTTTTTAGAAAACGTTTGTCATAAATAACTTTTTAATGATTAGACATAAAGAAGTAATTTTTGGGCCGGGTAACTGCCCATTTTGCCAAACTGTAGATCTTAGGGTTGTATATTCCTATTCATGGCATCAGCCCCCCCCCCCCACACTGGCGGATCCAGGGTGGTGGCGCGGCCTCCCCGCAGGCGCCCGGGTCGTGGGGCCGGGCCGTGTTTTGGCCTACCCAGAACCACCCCGGTTTGGGGGAGGCCAAAGCACGGCTCGGCACCGCGACTCAAGCGCTTGGGGGTGGCCGCGTCCTCGGCGGCCCCCACCCTGGATCCGCCAGTGCCCCTCCCCCCACTTGGAGGGTGAAGTGGATCAAATCCGGGGAGAAATCTGTGTTTGCACGTGCTGACGCACCAGCAGGCTGTGGTGTGCCAGGCCGCGCACGGCGAGCGCCAGCCTGTCGGCGAGCGGCGCCAGGGAGGTGCGGAGACTGGCGGCGCCCAGCTCGGCGAGTCCGGCCACCTCGGGAAGCTCGTCCAGCACGTCAGCCAGCTCGTCCTGGACTCGACAGACAGCACAGCACAGGGTCGCGCTCAGCGGCCGGCAGCCGGCGCCAGCGTCACCAAAAGCTCCGGCCCGTCCAGGGCGCGCACCAAGCTGGTCCAGACAGCCGCGCGGTCCACACCCGGCACCGGTATACCAGCCTTCAACGTCGCCACCATTCTGCGGCTGACTGCCGAGACGGGCGCGCGGCCCAGCAGCCGGGACAGATCGGCAACGAACAGCAGCACCAGCTGCTTCTCCTTATAAGTTGTTCAGTGCATTCTGTACTCATATGTATGTATGTGAGCTGTGGAACATGGCTGGAGAGAAAAAATGCAGTACGGAGAACTGTGTGTGGCTTACCACTCTTGTAAAAAGGTGCCTAGGTGGTCCAGGAACCACGACCTGTGTCGTGACCTTAAGCTGCTGACGTGTCCAATGCTGCTAGCTAATAGGCAACTTCTGTTCTGGCGCAGGCTGGCGTCTAGCCAGAACAGCATTGTAAAGGATTTGTCAAAAGATTAGTGATACTGGCCTGATTGCGAGGAACCACATAAAGATAAGGTTAGATTATGATCTCCTATAATTAGACCTTGATGCTGTAAATAGAGCAGATTTAGGCAACATCTTTGCCGTCCGCCTGGAGAAGATATTCATTGAACGCTTAGGAGGTGCTGCGATGGGCCCCGAGCCTGGCGGACAACAGTGGTGAAGCCTAGTCTGAGTTTATTCTATTTATTTAGCAGTAGCTTCTAGCGTAGGTCACTGCAGTATTGCGTTTTGTACAGTGTTTAATGTAATGTTGCCATGTGTCATGCTGTCATGTTGAATGGTTGTCAACCAAGATATGTACCGAGTTGGTGCGAAATAAAATAATTATTATTAGACGCAGTCGGTGAGCCCAGACACGCGTCCGCCAATCCCAGCACACCGAGCAGACGACCCGACAGGAACCACACCAGAGTTTCACACCAGAGATACAGGCTAGTCACTGGGCGGTCCGCCTTCGTCCAGTTGTGCCAGACAGCCCAGCTCGCAGATCACGACCACACGGTGTGTGTGCAGACCCAGCACGAGTTTATTGACCTGTCCCTGCAGTGAGCAGCGCCGGCCCCACGCCGGTGGCAGTCTCGATGAAGCGGTGCAGCAGCCCGAAGTTAGCGCTCCTCCCGGACGGCACCGGTGCGACATAACGTACTGGTAGCTGTCAATCAGCAGGTCCTTCGGCTTGGTCTTGAGCACGCCGGCGGTAGCGTCCAGCAGGTCGACGCGGTCGTCCGTTGCCATGGCGACCACAAGCGGCGGCAGCAGGTGTCACTGCCCGGCCTGCAGCAGCGCCTCCAGCGAGCGCCATTCCCAGGCAGAGGCGGCAGCGGCCAGCCGACTGAGCGGTGCGCTGGCCGCCAGCAGGTGACGCGCCAGCGCGGCACACACCACCGCCCGGTGCCGCTGCCAGAGAGCGGCCGACGTCAGCTGCAGCCGCCGCGCCGTATGCTGCAGGCACAGGTGAGCGGCGGCGGAGACAGCAGGCTCGGCGGACACCAGAGGCCTCTGCATCGCCGCCAGAAGCAGCGGCACTGGCCACTCGGACAGCGGCCCAGCGCCGTACAGCAGACTGCAGCGCACGCGCACACTTCGCCTCTCCCAGCGACGCCAGCCATGCACAGGCCGCCAATCAGCGTCCCTGGCGAGTACGCGACGTAGCGCCAGCGACCAATCAGAAGCGTTCGGCAGCTCCAGCACGGCTCACACCACACCCGTCCGATCCTCGATGTGGTTTAGACAGCTCACCAGCGCACGGTGCTCCGCTGACTTCACAGGTCGCTCCCATGACACCACGGTGCCGGCAACGACACCCGCCACGTCCGCAGCGGGCACGGTGGCGTCAGAGAAGGGCCTGGCGGAGGGCGGCGCGGGGCTCTCGTCACACTGCGGACACCAGACCTGCAGCCTACCGCCGCCCCCCGTCCCGCCCGTCCTTACTGTGACACACTGAAGCTGTCTCTGCGCTCAGACACAGCAGCCGGCCGAGCGGCGCCAGCTGGCTGTGTGACGTCACGGCCTCCATCAGCTTAGCGGCGGCCCCTCCGCCGCCAGCAGCAGCTCCCCGCTGACCTCACATTGTCCACTGAGTCTGCCAGCCAGCAGGGCACGCCACAGGGGACACACGCCGCGAGGGAACATCACCAGCACCTGGAGACACTCCTCTGTCAGATCGGACCCGCCAGCCGGGCCAAACCTGGTGATCACCGCCTCCAGCTGATTCGTAGGGGTCCCCCGGTCCCGGCGCCAGCCGGGCCTAAACCTGGTGATAGGTACCGCCGCTACCTGCGCCTCCAGCGACAGCTGGCCTTGACCCTGATGTCCGTCCCGCCGCCACGGCTGAAAAGGTCGAGACCATGCTCACCTCGCGCCCGATGTCCCATAGGTGCAGTCGACACTTCCGACTAGGGACAATCAGGTAGCGGGTATCCTGTATTCGGCACTTAACCGAAAGTACTCGAAAAGATTATGTGTTCGCTGCGCTGACCGCCAGTCTCCACACATAGGCACTCCGAGTTTACAGCTTTAAGGCTTATAGACCAGCCCGCTTGCCTTCAACTCGTATGCATTATCTGTGTGAGGAACAGGTATGTCTGCATGAACATACCGGTATCGCAGTTGCTAAATTTCGAGACGTATATAGAGATTTTTGTGCGCAGCATATGGGTGCAGCAACAACTATACCTGCTTCGGTTGACGTTCATCTTGGATGCAGTTACATTGGTCCGTTCGAATGTCGCCTAGCGACCAGGCGCAGCGGGATGCTTCGGCAGGCTGAGTTGTGTAAGTTCTTGCGTTTCTTGTCGCGTCAGGGTGAGGCTGTGCACGGGGGCTCTACGGTTTTAGGTACCATGGGGCAGGTATTTCAGTTTTCCGCTGTATACAGCACTGCTGGCCATGTGTTGATCCGTATCAGACCGTCTCGATATTTTTCCGCGGTCGCCCAACGATCGGCAGTGGGGCCAGCGAGTTCTAGTCTCTCTTGTCATTCTTTATATGATTTCATTCAGCTTTGACCGTCTCTTGATGACGACAATTGTTTAGCCAGAGCCGGACAAAGGTGCTTGAATCGTATGCCTATATGCAAAGTTGATTGGCGGGAATCCAGTGATTATGGGTGTGCTTACAAGATGTAATATCCTTGGCAAGAGGTGAGACCTTTGATGACGTCGTTACATTCATAGGGCTGTGCGGTAACGCGATTCCCCCAGAGTCCTTGCCCACGGTCTAAAACACCAGCCTCGCAGCCTCCCGCGAACACATACTCACTGAAACAGGACTTGGCTGGGCACCCGTTTATATGTGTATTTCTTCACGACGACCATTGTATACAGAGCACGCGATATTCCCACATTTGTTCAAGGGACACCGTATTCGTGTTGCAGCGGGTGGTGGTCATGGAGCTGTTGGAATGCGGTGTGGCCCCAGCTGAGCAATATTGTGACGCTTACACAGCCGGCTGACAACTATATGACGCTCGATCGTACAGACACTCCCGCGAATAAAAGACCCACTCGCCTCTCCTGCGGTCTTGCAGGCGGGAGGCACTGGGAGCCCGCCCCTAAGGTTCCTCCCTGTCCATCGGCTCCAGATGAACTGGTTTGGTGTGTGTTCTTCTCCTCCGATCACCTACCTGTTTAGGCCGTTTTTGGGCCGGCAGCATCGGTCAGCAGTCGCGTGCGCTCATTCCCTGCTCGTCAGCCTCACCACGCATATCTCCGCAGCATTTTGTACGGCCGTCTATTGGGTCCTTTCATTGGCCTGCAGAGGTGGGAAACCACGGTCTGAGTGACACAGACCGCCTTGGGCCGGAGAGTTGAGCCGTTGCACGCATCCTCGTTTGTATTTGATGATTGCTCGTTTCTGTTCAATGAGATTCCTCAAATTCGGCTGTTCAGCGGCCTTAGTTTGCGACTGAAAGGTATGTTGTCAGCTGGTGCCCTTGCTTTGGTGGCAGCCGGATCAAACGAGCGCAGAGCGGGTGACCCAGGCTCCGAGGCGACTATGTAGCGTGGACGGGCCATCTTCTTGGAGCTAATTCCTTTTTGGGCAATTGTCAGGGATTTTAGTGTTTTAAAATTGCCGGCGCTATATCACAACCCCGTGGCTTTGTGGTTAACTGTTTGGCTGACAGCTTTCGCAACAGCCAGGGTTGCAGACGGCTGAGCGGGCGTCTGCCAGCAGCGATGATGGGCCGTGGCGCGCGGATCAGTAGCAGTATATTGCCTCGAAGATAATTTGGCGTGAGTTGTTGGGACTGCGTGTCACCGCTCGCACGTCCAGTTATACAGGTGCGCGTGTTTGGAGTGTTTCAGTGGTGATATCACAGACATTTTTGTCCCGATACGACTGCTTAAGACTAGTTCTTCTAAAGAGGGAGGTAACTTTTGATTGACGTGGGTCTGTCATAGTGTATCTTACGTGTAGGTTCCGTAAATTGACGGAACGTCATTGTACAGGGGACATGGCCGGTTTCATCTCGGACATAGAAGCTGCAGTCTAATCGTCTGTCAGGGATGGCCCCTCACTGGGGAAGGGCATTGTTCTTTTTTTTTGCTCGTCAACCAGGTATTCTGCCTGACTTTGGTTGCTGCACCGATAGGTGTGGTTTTCCTCGGGAACACATTGAAAAGCACCGCGCTTATCCAGTGAGACGGCATGTACCTTCAGCCGGGACTCGATAGATACCAGAGCAGAGCAAGCTGGGCGTGTCGCCTTTTCGAACGGTCTTGGATGCCAGGCCAGAGCCGTTTAATATTTCCTTTGGGCGCTCGGACCCTTGAACCGTGACGTAGAATGGGGTTCCGTGAACTAGTTCGGATTACAAATTCGAACCATTGCGTTCGAATGTAAGCGATTCAGGCCGTTCTCATGACACTTGCGCGTGGTGGCGAAGTCCCGATCGTCCAGTTTGTTTAGTTAGACGCGTTCCCTTCCGGAATCCATTAGTGCCTTCTTCGACGCTGACAAAGATTTGAGGCAAGCTGTCGGCAGCCAACCGGACTCGCTGGCTGGCCTGGCCGCGAGCCTGTGCAGATATTCAGCAGTGCATTAGACGTCGTCACTTTGACGTTAAAAAATTAGCACATTGGTCACGTGACGTGATGACGTTATGCTTGATAATAAAGCAAATTATATACGTTAAAATTCATTGAAATACTCGCTTACAGGTTTCGAGACAGTCGCAACACGCGAGCTATACAAGGTACTATTGGTTCCAAAATAAGCATCCCGCTGGGTTGGCCGGCACAGCAGTTTAAGGGAATATACCGCATTGGGAAAAGTATTTGGAATGATGAAGATGAGTGCCACTCATCTAGACACTCAACTCCATCATTCCACATTATTTTTCCAATGCTGTATGTTCCCTTTAACTGCTGTGCCAGCCAACCCAGCGGGACGCTTTTGAAACCAATAGTACACCATATACGAGTGATCACGAGATTGAATGATCACTTAGTTCGCGAGTGCGGTAGCGCTGTCAGCCTGTCAGCCTGTCGGCCTGTCGGCCTGTCGGCCTGTCGGCCTGTCGGCCTGTCGGCCTGTCGGCCTGTCGGCCTGTCAGCCTGGTCCAGCCTGTCAGACAGACAGACTCAGACAACACGTGACAGACTTGGAATTTGGCAAATTTTCTGGACTTTTGGGTTCAAAACAGCTTTGACAAATATTGCATATGCATATGCAATGTTTGTCATTGCCACAATAATTCGAGGGGAAATATTGCCAGATGCTCGCACATACCTCGATATGCTGCATGGTAATGTTGTGGGCAACGGTGAGGTCTGAGTCGTCAGGTTTCAGCTTGAGGACTTCATCAAACACCTTCCTGTCCAGGACCACACCATCCGCAAACCGAAGTCCACCCTGGACCACATGAGTCCTGACGAGTTTGAGGAGGTGTGGTGCATCCGCGAACACCCACACACGCCTGGGGGAAAAATAAGAACTATGAAGAAAATAATAAGTATTCATTATTATGACCATATATTATTATTTTAACAGGACTATAACTTCATTTAGCGCAAAGAAAGTACACTACAAAGAAATGCCTTTCGTCGTTATTACCAATTTTAGCAGCAAGCGAACAGAAACCACACCATTCTCTCAATGTTTTAAGACCTCTCATAATTCATTTTTGTGAGAGTGATGTTTAAGAGCGATCTTTTTCAATTGAAGAAATTATTGCATTGCACACAATGTAAAATTCACTTACCTGCTGTCGTCAGCCGGGTTCGCAAACCACGTCTGAAACGGTACGCTGTCTTTGAAGGGGTCTGTGATCCCCAGGCCACGCCACACGTGCTCGTTTGTCGGCGCCATGTCGCTGACGGCGGCTACGACGCGCAGGCCCAGCGCCTCCAGGCGGACGATGACGTTCTTCAGTTTCTCCGCCGTCATGTGTTCGTCCAGTTCATAAAAAACAGGCTGCTTCCAGGATGCCGCCAGACCCCGAACCATCATCACTTGCATTTTCGACGCTTCAAGAACCTCATCCCGCGCTTGATCGTAGCAAACTCTTGCATCAAGCGCCATCTCGTCGAAGGACAGAACGCAGAGGCGCCCGGTGTCCGACAAGCCAGTGACGGTGGCCTCCAGCACCCACAGCGCAGGCTCGATGATGCCGGGGGACATCTTGAAGTGCCGGGTCCAGGCAGACAGCGCGGAGAGAGATGGCAGCGGAAGCTTCATGACGTTCTTCATGGTGACAAGTAGCTTCGGCGCGACAAGACGCGCAGCCCAAGTGCCCTCCCCACGTCCTGCTCTGACCATCTGACTCTCTTCCCGGAAGTGAGGGCCCGAAGCTGACTCTCCGACAGCACGCCACTCGCACTCACCGCTTTGGCTCGTTTCAGCTGTGCTGTCAGTTGGGCTACCTGGCGCTTCAGCGACTTCCTCTGCGTTCTCCAGCGCTGGAGCGTCGCCTTCCGCCTTCGCTTGTGGCGTTTTTCCGCGATCAGACGCCGCTTGTTTTGAGCAGACGGCTTGTTGCGACGAGTCTGGATCGGATGGGTGGCAGGATCGGAAGAAGAGGAAGCCTCAAGGATCCTACGAAACGGAACAATAACTAAGAATATTGCCCTCTCAACCAACTATTTATTTTATTAACTTCTGCATGGTTGCACCGACGCGCGGACCATCAATAACCGGTGGCGTCAATTATTAAAAGCACATTTGCATTGTGGCTAGCTATTTGTAAAAGAATGTCCGTGTATACGAACAGATAACCCTAGATTAAGATTTTGGAGTAAAAGACTTGGTAGCATGCACTAATTGGTAGCAAATGTAAGTTTCAAGGAAACAAGACACTTCTACGGAACCATGAAATAGGCCCCAAGTTACAGGATAAAAGGAAGGAGCAGGAATCGTCGTTCACGTCCTCATGAGCGCTCAGCTTGACCGATGAGTTCAGTTCCAAATAGCTACACTTATTGTGAAGCCGAGACATTTGATGTAAGTCCCAGTCAGCACAAGAAGCATCGCCTTTGGAGCATGAATTCCTCTTGAAAAGTATAACTCCAGCTATATATATATTATACGATATATTATATATAAAAATAAATAAATATAATATAAAAAATATAATATATAGTAATATATATATTATATATAAAAAATATATATAACCAGACATATCTCAAAGTGGTGGCCCACAATAGAAAACACCGAAACATATTCTTTAACACAGTGTAAATTATATATATTAAATAAAATATTATATAAATATGAGAACATATATATTATATTATATATTATATAGTACTATATATAGTGTATATATATATATATAACTATAATAAAATATATATATAGGAAACAATTTATCTGAAAGTTATCATCATTACACGTCAGCAACGCACGTTAAAAGTTAGTCGGCAATAACGATTTAAAAAATGAGCCCAAAAGACCTAGAAAAATGAGACAGTACTGATGCACTATCGCCATGGCTTTCGATGGCTAGGTGCAAAGCAAACGTGACTTAGCAGATCATACCTGCTGGGCCACCGGCGAGATGACTTTTGTGTCTCGTCTCGGTGCTAACTTGGTCGGTGCTGTACTTGCAAAAGTCCGGCCGACACAGGTCTGGCTGTCAGGTCCATCACGAGAGGACACATATGCTTTGCTGCCCAGATGCCTCACATCTGAAAATTAAAACAGGAATTTTCTGACATGACAGCTGGGCTCTTTGTAAAAACGTCCAAGGAACCTTTGGTCTTTTTCAGAGAGGGTCCTCATGGTAGGGCGCCAAAAAGAACCTCTACTGCACCGTGCTCTATATAAACCTCTTCGAGATACCAACGCTCGCGTGATGCTTCGACCGCAGTAGCACCAATGTTCTTTTTGGCTCTCGCGTCTACATTAGCCCCTGATCCGGACTCGGCGCTCCAGCGCACGCGCCGAAAAGGGAGCACCCGGGCCATTGGGTCGAAGGGGGGGGGGGGAGGCAGCCCCGCTTCCGCAGCCCATTCAGGCTGTTCAAACATGAAATAAAAGTGCTCAACTGAAAGGAAGGCCATCAACTGTCCCTGATGTCACGAGCTTATAGTAGGCGGAGCTTGGTATCCCAGTTAGATGAACAATACAATTTGGGATAAACTCTAACAGGCAAAGTTGGAGATCAGGTATCACTATCGCCAATGGCTTCGGTGGCTAGGGAATCAAAGCAATAGTGACTTAGCAGACATACCGTCTGCTGGTCCCCCGGGAAGCATTGACTTTGGCATCGTCGGTCTACTGTCGGTGCAGTAACTGGCAGTTCCGGCCGACACAGGTCTGGCTGGCAGGCCTTTACATCACAAGAGGAACACGAGCCTTGATAGTGCGAGGCTGAGATACATGCGTCGAGTTTTCAGGATGCTTTGCTGGCCCAGATGCCACACTGAAAATTAAAACAGGATTATTTCAAGCATTTTTTTGCTGGCTTGTGATGACACTAGATGACTTTCTGATGTTTCCCACTCCCACCACACAAAAAAGGAAAATGGACAATAGATTGTGAAAAACAGTATAATCCCTGCAATTTCACGCTCATACCTACCTGTAAACCAGTGGCCGAACGATATTGGTCCACTCTCTTCGATGCTGTCGCTCAGCTCTCGCTTCACTTCTGCGGGTGTACCTGAAAGTATTACATGATTTCAGGTTGTGCAGAGCAGCGGACATTTTATTCCTATCTAAGAGATAGAAAATGGTGCAAGTCAAAGAATTTATAACATGAATCAGAACTTAATGGATTCTCCACCGTGAAGTGATCATATTGCATTAAGCAAAATCACAAAAATCACATAATATTTTTATAATTGTTCATGTTCAATAAAGTTAATCAAAACCAAACAAAACAATACAAATTAGACATAATACAATCAGGGTACCTTGTGACATTGCAGCCAGGAAGTTTCACGGAGGGTATCACACCTGGCTTCAGCTTCCGCTTGCTATGTCCCCCGACCAGTGAACTGTACAGTGCATAACTGTTGTCAAAGTCTTCCGGCTTGAAATGATCAGAACAAACTCTGGCATTTTTCAAGTTAATCGGATCTTTCCTTCCACATTTCTGGAGCCAAGCCTCTCTTAAATTATCCTCAGCTGGATACCCATGGAAGGATACATCCCCTGATGTGTTGACCCTTGATGAGTTAGCACAGCCTCCCACAGCACAGGATGGCATGACACCAGCCAATCTGAATCAGAAGCAAAACATGTAGGAAAATATATAGGGTCTTGACATATACATACATCGATTCAAACTTATTTTTGAATGTTGTTGCTCGTTGTTGCTAGGGTTCTATAACAGTTGTTGCTAACGTGCCCAGTGCCCGATATGTGGGCGGTGATTCCATGTGTGGAGCTATTGTTTACATTGCTTACAAGATAAACTGGCTCGTTCTATCATCTGGATAATCCGCAAA
The DNA here is from genome assembly GCA_014673585.1 of Semibalanus balanoides. Lineage (NCBI taxonomy): Eukaryota > Metazoa > Arthropoda > Thecostraca > Balanomorpha > Balanidae > Semibalanus > Semibalanus balanoides. The sequence continues at coordinate 22,557 of VOPJ01001311.1, forward strand.
CTTTGGTCGCTAGATGGCACCA